>JAPKLY010002389.1:0-25571 GCA_026898435.1 Prunella vulgaris | reverse complement strand
AGAACAAGTGTTGGGATGGTTTGTATAAGCTGTTCAATGCACTCATCCCTTGGATGTAACCTTGGCCTATTTATTTCGTTCACCACATCCTATTTATTTTGTTCACCTGGGAAGCACAATATTTCTGCCAAATTAAACAAATAAATAGCAACTCATTTTGAATATATATGCTGGTGATGGTATACTACCTAATTTGAGTTATGGCTGCCAGATTATACTGCCAATCAGATTATTAGTTTTAAGTTTCCTGATGAGTTATGGCTGCCACTCTTGAGATACATTATCAATTGCTTATAGTATCACTAGGTGAATCTTTGAGGGGTTTTCAACTAGCATGTGTCTATTTGTGAGTAATTTGAGTGCATAAAACTTGTAACCTTGTTATTTTAGTTATTTTTACTATGTGTATTTTTTGGGGTAAAGGGTAGTGAACTAGTGCATAGAGATGCATATTATCAACTGTTGCTCGGTGAATTTTGTAACAACTTAGTTAATACAACTTGATTGATCAAGAATGGTTCTAGTATGGGCAGTATCATCTTTTACTTTTGAAGGAATATATGTTAACTAAAAGATATTGTCAATTATTTAAAAGATGTACTAATTCTGTTCAACTTTTTTTTTTCAAATGATAACCTACTTCAAATGTTTTCTTGCTAGTTTACTTAAACAAATTTCCTACAATCCTTAAGTCGGTGATGTGATTCCTATCTTCTAGGTTTTCTGATATGGCTTCAGGAGGTCCACTGAACCTGAAACAAGAACATAGCTTCGTTTCAAGAACATCTATTAAAAGTACTCGACAAAAGTGTTTCAAGCAGCATAAGCACTTTCTTCAGTATCCAACTCTACAAGACGCTAAGGATAATACATCCTAATTTTGTCCCAACAAAGACAACTGGGAGAAACTATGCGATCATTTTGCATCAGAAAATTCAAGGTAATAATTTTATATTAACAACATTTGCATTTTGGACTGATTATATTTACAAATAAGATCACTTTTTTTGAACTAATATGTAAATACCTCATCTTATAATTAATCTTATAGATAATGACGCTATAGTCATTTGAGTTATTTTTGTAAGTTTGCTAGCATACTTACAAGTTACTACTTTGCCGTCAGCGGTTTATAAGTTGGTAAGAGGAAAATGTTAATGAATTTGAATTAATCTCACAGTTGTATTTTAATTTCTTTGTCCACCAAAAAAGATGAACATTTGTTGTACCATAATTTCATGATTATATCTCTTGACGTAATTGTATTATATATGATAATGTTATGTAGAGAATATATCTTCTTTATGGTACTAGAGCACATCATAATAATTAAATTATATTATTAGGTGCTTTCCCCTCTATAAATAGCCATCCCCTATAGATATGCTGTTTTATTGTGTTTATTTGGATCTAATGGTATAATGGAATTCCACCATCGTGAGCATTAATCTCGGACTTTGTACTTTGATAGTAAAGAAGCACTATGTGGATAATAGATGTCTTTTAATATGGTAGTTTTATGCATATTTATTCAATTATTACTAGCGAAATTTATCTATGAACCAAAATTATGTCCCACAATCTCTTTTGAACCACACGTATATGCTAATTTAATCTAGATAACTATTTACTTATGGTCAACATTTTATTTTTATTGTCAAAATTATAATTTGTAATATAATGATTTTACTGGACTTGTAGCGTGTAAGTGAGGTAAATCGAAGCAATAGGCAAAAATTGCGATGCAAACATATCTCTGGAAGAAAAACTTTTACTGTTAGATCATATAAAATTGTAAGTGTATTATGATGTACTTATTTGTTACTTATAAGAGCTTCACTATTTTTTTTTTCAGGAATTTGGATCAAGGAATAAAGATACTACAATTTTTTATTTTATTGAATCTTTCTTTTATTCATTAGTATGGTGAAAAAAGAAATAGCTTATATTTTTAAGTTTTTATTTGTAGTCTGAGTATGAGTTAGCTGGAGCACCATGTGTTTAAATTGACTTGTATGAGCGTACACACTCTTTAGTAAAAGATGGATGGAAATTCAACGAGGCCAAAGAAAATTGGGTAAGTCATTTATACATATTAAGTTACTAAAATTGATGTTAAGTTGTTTTATTTTTATATTTATCAGGAGATAATGAAAAAGAAACGAGAAGAATACATTGATCTCGGATTATGAAAACTATAAATGAGATAGTGTATGAAGTTTTAGGCCATGGAAAGTATATGTAAAAGGTCTTGGTTATGGTCCTCAACCTCGAAGTGGACGTAACACATTTTACGACTTCTCTAATTAGTTAAAGGATGAACTAAAAGATGCAAAAGAAAAGTTACAAGAATCTGAAGCTCGGGTGCTAGAACTCAACACTCAAGGAACTTTTTTGAAAGATGAATTGTCTTCTCAAGGTGCAGATCTTTTTGCACAAGGTGCAACTCTAGCTAAATTTATGGAGTATCTGACGAAAAAATGAATGGAATTGTAAAGGACATCAATAATTTTTTGTTAGTTTGTTTAGTGTTATGATAACAAATATTGCTTGTTGCTTTCTAATGGTGAGTATTTTGTTTCATGCAAATTAATTTTTTCTCTTTAATTTAATTTTTTCTTTAATTAATTTTTGCTTCTTATATTTAGTAATTGAAATTATTTTATCATATAAAATTTCTTATTTCTTTAAAATTTAATGTTATTATTAATTTAATATATAAATATTCAAATAATAGTCAATAAAAGTAATTTGTCGTTTTTGTATCTAAATATATAATAACAATATGATTTGTTACAATTTCACATCTTTTTTATGACATAATATTTTGTCACATTTTCATATCTTTCAACGACGATAATCAATTTGTCATTAAAGTCGAACATTTGGTGAAGTAATAAATTGTCGTTATATCTATATGTATAATGACGATTCAATTTTAGTCATTTTAGTGTATTTTTTCCTCGACGAAAATATTTAAAATATGACGAAAGAAAATTGTCACTACGTTTAAAACTTTAGCGATGTTTATCATCTTTGTCGCTAAATAATATATTATCCTGACAAAAATAATTTGTCACCATTTATACATCATTTAGGGACGATAAATATTTTATCACTATATTGCATCCATTGGTGACAAATTTTATCGTCATTACATATGTACGTATATAACTACAATAAAAAATTTGTCACTAAATTGCACTCTATGATGACAAACTTTTATGTCATTATATATGTATACATGTAATAACAATTACTATTTCATCACAATAAATACTATTTTGTGACGAATTATATAAAACATGACAAAATAATTTATCTATTTATGACAAAAATAATGTCACTAATATTTGGTGAGTAATGCAATACATGGATAATCGTCACAAAAAAATAAATTTTTTGTGACACCAGTTCAGATCGTCGTGTCAAATTGAACTTTTAGTGACGAAACACCATATCAGCGACAAAAATTTGATGCCAAAAGTGACGTTTTATTTGTCACTATAGATGAAATGATATAGTGACGTCGTCTTTTATTGTCAGCAAATGTGAATTTTTTCATGACGAATCAAAAAACTTCACATTTACCAAATACCACGCACTTTCAACGACGTTCTTTGCAACAAAAATTTTTGTCACCAAATATTGATTGTGACGAAAAATAGATATTTTATGATGAATTTTTTCGTCGTAATTTGTTAAATTTCTTGTAGTGAAATGTCATCAAAGTTATACGAAATCATATGGGAAAACATGAAGAGGAAAATGTTAACATTCTTGATCTCAAGAATAATATTGTGGTTGATGATCCTTTGAAAAGAGGAATAAAGTGAATTTAGGAGGTAAAAAGAAGTTGAAGAAAATGAGGAATGGTGGTAAAAAGTTGTGGAGAAAGAAGGGTGAAGCAAGTCAATTTAGACTTGCTAATGTTGATCCGACTTGAGCTTTGATGCGTCCGGCTATGGGACGTTAAATCCAAGTGCTAGATGGGAGGCAACCCATCCGTTATATCCTTTTCGTATCCTTTATTTTGCTTATTAGTTAGATTTTTGCTTGCTTGTGTGTTACTTGTTGTGTTGATTGTAGGATTGGAAGCAAGAGTGCCATATCTAGCCCGATTACAGATCGAGGTAGTTGGTCTTTTATTTTGAGTAGAAATTGAACAAAAATAGTTTGAGGAGTACTTATTTTGGAAGGTTTTGATTGATTCTTGGCTTAGGAGAGTGGAATGTTGAGTTAATTGAGTATTGAAGCTAGCAAATCTTAATTCATCACTCTTTCCAAACTTTATTAGGATTTGTGATCCGAAAAAGTTTGGGGTGTGATTCATGCTTAATTTTCGATTTGAGACATGATTCGAGGAAGGGGTAAAGCTACTCCGGTCGCGCGCCCACAAGGAGGCACTCGAACGCCGGGTAGAAGGGACTCGCGCGTGCACATTCGGACTCGAGCACCGAGCCATCGCGCGCCTTCGCGCATGCCCAGCGCACTCGCGCGCCAACTTGCCCTTGGTTGCGCACCTGTTGAAATTCCCGGGCTGGTCAACATTTTTTCCCAACTTTGACTACACTTTCCAAGGTTGACCCACTCACTCCCTACACCTTTAAATACCTGTTTTCACACACAAACACACTCCACATTTCATTTTCTTGCAAAATTCTCTCTACAAACCAAGAGAAAAATGAAAGGAAATTTCTTATATTTCAAGTTCTTCAAATTCTCTCATCAATTCCTTCCATAGGTATGTTCTCTTTACTCTCCTCTATATATTTCTTGTATTTTGATTGAGTTTCCATGAATTAATTTGCAAGAAATTAGGAATCCTTTATTTTGTAGTTCTTGAGCAACATTTTGGGGATTTTTGATTTTATGAGTGTTATTGTGCAAATGATGATATATTTGAGCTTTATTGATGATGGGTAATCCATTGGGAGCCCAATTGCATGTTAATTTCATGATTTTAGAGATGAATTGAAGGTTGAAATTTTAGGTCCTTGCATGGTGACGAATTTTGAGGATTTTTTAGACTAATTGCTTATGGGTTCATATATTAGTGCTATTGTTGATTGATATGTTTTAGGAATTGAATGGGTAAAGATATCTCTTCCTTTATCTTGCTTTCATATCCTTATTTCTAGATGTTGATTTGAGAGTGTTGTTTAGATTGTGGGATTTTATTGTGTTTGTTAGTTTAGTTTTCTTGATGGTATTGATATTGTCCCATGGATTGCTTGTTGATGCTATTGTTATTGTGCTTTGATTTGAGCATTGCATGAACTTTTCATAACTCTTTTGCCAAACTTTTTAGATCTATGATCCAAAAAAGTTTGGGGGTGTCTTCATTTTGTAAATCTCATTGCAATGCCATGCTTAGGAAGATTTTAGTGTTTCATGATGTTTTAAGACATCGTGCTTAGATGGATGACTTCATTTTTTCTTGATATGATTGCCATATTGTTGCTAGCTTTGAGTGATGGATGCATGGGATATGCTTATTGATAGGTTGCATAAAGTACATATTTATTGTCATATTTTCCCCATATTTTAGGGATCAATGAATCTTTAAGTGTGTGTTTTAATTATGTTTCATATTTTGTAGGTGAAGTAAAGATTCAATTGATGTTCGAGACAATTTGGAGTAATTTATGAAGAAGTTGAGTTGAATCTCCAAAAGAATTGGAATTCATTGAAGACAACATAAGGCGTGGGCATGCCTTAGTTCATAGTTAGACCTTTAAAAGACCAGGAGCACTTTTCTCATAAGGCGTGGGCACGCCTAAGGCGCAACCGGGAATTTTCAATTATGGCTCTCAAATTTCTACTCCAAGACTCAAGATTAATTCTTTCTAGTATTTTGGAGTCTCAGATATTTTACTATTAATATATTATATTAGATAAATTAGATAAATTAGTTTTTATTTTAAATTTGAATTAGTTAGTTATGTCTTTGGAGGGATTCATGGGAAAGGAATTAAATGTACAAAGGCAGACGGATGAAAACCCGGAACCAGATTATTAACTACGATCTATATTTCTGTTATAAAAAAATAGTTCTTGACTTTTTTCTTTGGAGTTCCTCACGTAAATTATACGGAAGCATTCTTATCAAATATGTTCATGGATTGCTAAATCCATAATCTAGTCATTGATGATTGAAGGTTTGGTTCAACACAATGTGAGATCTAATTAGTTTTTATTCTCCTCGTCTCAATATTATTCATATATCTTTATTTTTTATTATATTGTTTGGCGAGTTGCTTAATGTGGCCAGTTATTCAATTCGTGAAAATGATATATGCCAATTAGAACGTTAAATCTGTAATTGTTTAATTGTTCTGATATTAGTGGCAAGTAACGTAATTGATTATAATCAGATTTTTTATTACTGCTATAGGAGATATGTGATCTAGTTTAAATGAACCTACATGTGAGTTCGTTGACTAGAATTGGGTCTTTCTAGTTATTAATACTGCTGGTGAATTAAATCCTAAGATGGTATCTATGGTTGTTTATTGGCAGGAGAAGTAATTAGAGATGATATCCTAATTATCGACTCAGTATGGAAAGATTAGGTTGTTAGGTGGTACCAATAACTATAACCAATTTAGTATTTGAGTGGAGGAGTAATTTTTGCATCGACGATCATTGTGTTGAAATCAATTATGAAATTATCTATGGCTAGATGTTTTTAATTCTTGAATTCTTCTCTTTTAATTTAGATATTTAATTTAGTTTAGTTTAATCACAAATTCAAAATTCTCCCCTTATTTATTTTTAATTGTTATAATTTTATATTTGTGAAAGGAATAAAATATTACCAATCTCTGTGGAATCAACCCTGCTTACTATTGTTTTAATTAATAATTAATTTAGTAGGTTACAATTTGTTGGTTTCGAAACCCACCAAATATTTGGCGCCGTTGCCGGGGATTGGTGTCAATAGGTTTATTATTTTTTCTTATATGTTTTTCGTATTATATTCTATTTTATGTCTCAATCTTTTCATATAGGTGAATTCTTGTTTGATCCTGAAATTGAAAAGACTGCTCTTAGATTGAGGAAAGAAACTAAATTGCAAAATCAGGCATCCACTTCAACCGAATTGGGTTTAGTTCCTGATTCAACAAGTTCATCAAGTGAAAGTGATTCTGATGGAGAAACTAAAATGGCTGAAAGAGATAAGACTTTGAGGGTGTTGACTGCACCTGATCTTGACCAACAACCATACTTTGTATTCAATACCCTGAAATGGATGCAGGTTTTGAGTTGAAGTCTGGGCTTATTCATTTGTTGCCAAAGTTTCATTGTCATAAGCACCTGAAAGAGTTTCATGTTGTTTGCTCGAGTCTAAAGCCACATGGAGTATCTAAAGAGATAGTGAAATTACATGCTTTTCCTTTCTCGTTGGAGGATAAAGCAAAAGATTGGTTATTTTACTTACCTCCAGGTTCTGTCACTACTTGGACGTGAATGGTGAGATTGTTTCTTGACAAATACTTTCTAGCTTCAAAAGCAGCAACAATTCGAAGGGAAATTTGTGGAATAAGACAAAGGGACACTGAAACACTTCATGAGTATTGGGAAAGATTTAAGAAAATGTGTTCAAGTTGTCTACAACATGGGATTTCTGAGCAACTTCTTATACAATACTTTTATGAAGGGCTACTCCCTATGGAAAGGAGAATGATGGACGCTGCAAGTGGAGGTGCAATAGTGAACAAAACTTCTCACGAGGCAAGAGACTTGATTACCACTATGGCAGCTAACTCTCAACAATTTGGAACAAGATAATATACATCCAGCAAAAGAGTGAATGAGGTAACAATTTCCTCTCTTGATGATCGTATAACTAATTTAGCTTCTCTTGTTCAAAATTTGGCTGCAGGAAATATGAAACAAGTTAAGGCTTGTGGAATTTGTGCTGATGTTGGTCATGCTACCGATATATGCCCTACACTTCCAGATGATACCTAACAAGCTAATGCCATAGGAGGATTTCCAAGACCACCACAAAGGAAGTTTGATCCTCATTCAAATTCCTACAATCCAGGGTGGAAAGATCATCCAAACTTTTGATGGACAGGTCCTCAATATCAAAATCCTCAACCTAAACCACATTTTACACAACAAACCCATCTTCGAGTTCGGGTACATCTATTGAAGACGTTGTTAAAGAACTTGCATTTAACACTCAACAATTTCAACAGGAAACTCGTACAAGCATTAGAATGTTGGAAGATCAGATGAGCCAATTGACTTCTTCTATGAGTGGATTGGAGTCGCAAGGTAAATTGCCATCACAAATTGTTGTCAATCCAAAATAGAATGCTAATGCAATTACCTTGAGGAGTGATAAAGAGTTGAAAGAGCCAAAGAGACGTGACCAAGAAGAAGAGAAAGAAATTAAGGTCTCTCAACCTCAATCTAATCAGGCCAAGGAAGTGAAAGGAGATCCACCACAAGATGTGCCACCAAATATTCATTTCCCTTCCAGATTTCATAAATCTAAGAAGGAGGAGGAAGAGAAGGAGATTCTTGAAACTTTTCATAAAGTCGAGGTAAATATCCCACTACTTGATGCGGTGAAGCAAATACCTCGATATGCTAAGTTTTTGAAGGAGCTTTGCACTAACAAAAGGAAGCTGAAAGGTAATGAGTTTGTAAGTATGGGAGAAAATGTTTCAACCGTTCTTCAAAAGAAATTACCTACTAAATGCAAGGATCCAGGTATGTTTACTATCCCTTGTAAAGTTGGTAATTTGAAAATTGAGAGGGCCATGTTAGATTTAGGCGCTTTAATTAATGTCATGCCACTTTCTATTTATTCATCCTTGAATGTTGGACCTTTAAAAGAAACTGGTGTGATAGTTCAACTTGCTGATAGATCTAATGTTTATCCCGAAGGAGTTTTAGAAGATGTCTTGGTGCAAGTGAATGGTTTGAATTTTCCCTGCTGATTTTTATGTGCTTAACATGGAAGATAATGACTCATCACGTTCATTGATTTTGTTAGGGAGACCTTTTCTGAAAACATCTAGGACAAAAATTGATGTGCATAATGGTTTACTCACTATGGAGTTTGATTGTGAAATTATAAATTTCAATATTTATGATGCCATGAAATATCCTAGTGATGTATCTTCTATTTTCGTTGTTCATGTTATTGAGCCCCTAACACAAAGTCTATTTGAATTGAGTGATGATGATTCATTAAAAGTTGTGTTAACAGAAAGTTTGAACATTGAAAGGTCACTGGAAACCATGAATAAGTTTGAATTAGATTATGGCTTGCAAGAAACAATTAATGAATTGATGTCGTTGCAACCATTGAGGCATAATATTTCTTATATTGAATTACCTCAATCTTATTCAAAGCTACTTCCTTCAATTGTGCAGGCACCAAAGTTGGACTCGAAAAAACTTCCAAGTCACTCGAAGTATATGTTTTTGGGAGAAAGTGAAACACTTCCTATCATAATCTCTAATAAACTCTCAACCTTAGAGGAAGAAAAGTTGATTCGAGTTCTTAGAGAGTTTAAGGAAGCTATTGGATGGACTATTGCAGACATTAAGGGGATAAGTCCTCATATATGTACGCATACGATACTTTTGGAGGAAGGAAGCAAACCCTCTCGACAAGCCCAACGCAGATTGAACCCACCTATGATGGAAGTGGTAAAGGCTGAAATTTTAAAGCTTCTTTCTCATGGTATGATCTTTCCAATCTCGGATAGTGAGTGGGTAAGTCCAACTCAAGTGGTTCCAAAGAAAACAGGTATAACTGTGGTATAAAATACCGGTGGTGAGTTGGTTGCTTCTTATGTCCAAAATGGATGGAGAGTTTGTCTTGATTATAGAGCTTTAAATGCTGTTACTAGAAAAGATCATTTTCCTCTTCCATTCATTG
The DNA here is from genome assembly GCA_026898435.1 of Prunella vulgaris. NCBI lineage: Eukaryota > Viridiplantae > Streptophyta > Magnoliopsida > Lamiales > Lamiaceae > Prunella > Prunella vulgaris. The sequence goes on along the minus strand of JAPKLY010002389.1, from coordinate 15,661 downwards.
ATCAAATGCTTGAACGTTTAGCTGGCCATTCTCATTATTTTTGTCTTGATGGATATTCAGGTTTTCATCAAATACTTGTTGCACCTGAAGATCAGGAGAAGACAACATTCACATGTCCTTTTGGCACTTTTGCTTGTGTACGTATGCCTTTTGGCCTTTGCAATGCACCAGCAACATTTCAGAGGTGTCATTTTATGGTTGATCAAGGTATCATTCTGGGTCATATTGTGTCTTCTAAGGGAATTGAAGTTGATAAGGCTAAGATAGATGTTATTAAGAAATTGCCTTACCCGAAATGTGTTGGGGAAATTCATTCTTTTTTTGGTCATGCAGGTTTCTATCGTCGCTTTATCAAGGACTTTTCCAAGATAACTCATCCTTTATGTAGATTGCTACAAAAAGATGTAGTTTTTTAGTTTGAAACAGCTTGCAAGGAGGCATTTGATAAGTTGAAGGGCATGTTGACTTCTGCACCAATCATTCAATCACCAAATTGGGATTTTCTGTTTGAAATCATGTGTGATGCGAGTAATTATGTTGTTGGTGCTGTACTTGGACAAAGAAATGGAAGAGATCACCATGTCATTTACTATGCATCAAGAACACTTGATAGTGCACAAAGCAATTACTCAACAACGGAAAAAGAACTTTTAGTTGTTGTTTTTGCTTTAGAAAAATTCCTTTCATACTTACTTTGTGCTAAAGTGATTGTATATTCTGATCATGTAGCTTTGAAGTACTTGATATCGAAGAAAGAGTCGAAGCCTAGACTCATCCGATGGATGCTCTTGATCCAAGAATTTGATCTAGAAATTCGGGATAGAAAGGGCTCAGAAAATTTGGTTGCTGATCATCTTAGTCGTTTGACTACTTGTGAAGACTCTCTACCATTGAAAGATGATTTTTTAGATGAGTATCTCTTTTCTCTTCAAAAGAGAAGTCCTTGGTATGCTGATATTGCTAATTATTTAGTTTCCAGGACTTTACCAAGTGAATTGTCTAGAGCTCAAAAAGATAAGATAAAGAAAGATGCAAGGTATTATGTATGGGATGATCCTTATTTGTGGAAATATTGTTCTGATCAGATAACTTGTAGATGTGTTTCTGAAGATGAAGTTCATTCCATACTTAAGTTTTGTCATTCATTTGCATGTGGTGGTCATTTTTGTCCATAGAGAACTGCTCGTAAAGTGTTAGAGTGTGGATTATTTTGGCCTAATGTGTTTCGTGATTCATATATGTTTTGCAAGACTTGTGAAAAGTGTCAGAAAACTGGTAGTTTAAGATTTAGAGATCAAATGCCACTTAATTCCATTCTTGTTTGTGATGTGTGGGGTATTGATTTCATGGGTCCTTTTCCATCTTCTGCTAATAATGTTTATTTTCTTCTTGTTGTGGATTATGTTTCAAAGTGGGTGGAAGCTAAGGCTACTCGTACTAATGATGCTAAAGTTCTTGTATATTATGTCAAATTTCACATTTTTGTTAGGTATGGTACGCCAAGAGCTATAGTCAGTGATCGTGGAACTCACTTTTGCACTAAAGTGGTAGAAGCATTGATGAAGAAATACGATGTTGTACATCGAATTTCTACTGCTTATCATCCACAAGCAAGTGGCCAAGCTGAGATATCAAATTGAGAAATCAAGTCAATACTTGAAAAGACCATCAATCCGAATAGGAAAGACTGGAGTGCAGGACTTGAGGATTCCCTTTGGGCTTATAGAACTGCCTTTAAGACCCCAATTGGCATGTCTCCCTATCATTTGGTATTTGGCAAACAGTGTCATCTTCCTGTTGAGTTAGAGCACAAGGCGTACTGGGCTGTTAAGCAATGTAACATGAAGATTGAGAAGACATTGAGTTGAGATGACAAGTTTTGAATTTCAGCATGCTTGAGGACAAGCTTTGTCTAAGTGTGGGGGAATTTGATAGGTTGCATAAAGTACATATTTATTGTCATATTTTCCCCATATTTTAGGTATCAATTAATCTTTAAGTGTGTGTTTTAATTAGGTTTCATATTTTGTAGGTGAAGTAAAGATTCAATTGATGTTCGAGACCATTTGGAGTAATTTATGAAGAAGTTGAGTTGAATGTTCAAAAGAATTGGAATTCATTGAAGACAGTATATGATTAGGTGTAGTGGACTTATCATTTGATTCATGTCTTGTTTATGATGTTATTGATTCTATGATTCTTGATATATTGATGATTTGAACATTTTTGATATGATATGACTCTTGATCACCTATAACCCGTGAGGTTTGAGCCTTTGATACGCGTTTCAATCTTGAACGGATTATATTCTTGGATGTGAGTTCCACACATGTGCATGTTACTCTAGAACTTGGCTTGGGTCTTATTTGAGGCTACATTAGATGAGCAGTTCACATGATATGTTTTGAGACCATCTTTGAGATATATTGAGTCACTTTGCCCATATAAGCCTACCATTGATGTTATGATCCATTGTTTACCATTTTGAGCCTTTAGACCTTTCCTTTGGCTAACCACACTTTAAGCCATGCTTCCTTCCTTTTTGGAACTCTCTTGTCCTATGATTAGTAGAGTGAAAATAAGGAAGGAAGATTGGTGAGATGATGAAGAACTTGGTGGCTAAAGTGGAAAGAAATTCTAGAGCATGGATTGATGTGAAAAGAATGTGCAAGTGCTAGCAAAGCTATGAAAAAGGTTGATTCTTAAGTGTTGTGAGTATGATCACAACTTGTCAAAAAGGGAAGCTAAATTTCTTGAAAAGTGTTGATTCAAAAGTGCATGAAGATATAAATGATCTTTATTTTGATTTCTTCTATGCTTTGCTAATCATACTTAGTAACTTTTATCTATATATTCCCTTCCCTACCAAAGAGTCAACACTACAACCTTGATAAAGTCCTCATTGATGTGTGAATAATTTGTCACTTCAAGTGGTGGAGAACTTAGACTCATGCCCAGCCTATGGTAGTAGATGTACTTTGTGTGATGATTGAGAGAACCTCAAACACTTGAGAGATGAGATATACACTTCTTTGTGAGGATCTTGACTCATTGACTTCATTATTTGCTCATTGATTCTTTGTTGATGGTTGATTAGGGATATTACAATCTTAAACTTGGATGATATTAAGTGATGTTTTCATGACACTTGATTATGTGCTAGAATCTTCATTGATACAATTATTCCCCTATCTTATCGCTTCGTTGCTCGAGATCGTGCAACAATCTAGTTTAGGGGTGTGATTAGGGTCATAATTGCATTATTTTGCATCCATTTCTATATGGTTTTGATGAGTTTATGTTCTTATTTGACCCTAATGTGCTATAAATTGGGCTATTGACCCACTGTTGGCAAGAAAGTGTGTTTTGTAGGAAAAAACGAGCAAAAATGAGAAATTTGTGATTAGAGCAAAGTAGATGAGGTGATCCGAGCATGTGGAGAAGTTCAAATAACTGAAGGGAAGACCTTAGGAAGCTCGGAGGAGAAATCAGATCGAAAATGAAGAAGTCAGAAATCGGATGGCACGACGAGGTTCTGGTCACGCGCTGGAAAAGTTGTGGTCGCGCGCTGGGGCTCTGGATCGAGCGACGAAGGGCCGAGCGCAATCGCGCGCCAGGGCTGGTCACGCGGCGGCTAGGTCTTGGTCGCGCGCCTTTGGTGTTTTCCGGTAGATTAAGGGTATTTTCGTCTTTTGCGCGTTTTAATGACGGGCACTTTGGTCTATGCATAAGGAACACTATATATACATCAAGCATAAGATTTTGGTGGGACTTTTCATTATTCCTCTTTCATTAGGGAGGTTTTAGAGAGAGATTAGGTAGTTATTAGTGGGTTTTCTTAATTCATTGCACTTCTCTTTAAAAATTCTTGTAATCTAGCCATTATATTTTTCATCCGTTGATACCGTTAGATTGGTATCGTCAAGAGCTTCATTCCTACGGTTCATTTTTGCATTTCGACTTCAGGATCAAGAGTTGAATTTTCAAGGTAGTAGATTTGACTTTTAATTCCATTGTATTAGGTAAGATTCTTGTAATTTCTCTTCAATTTGGTCTTAATCATGTGCTTGGATAGCTTAATTGTTTATTTGATCACTCAATCAGCCATGGGCTAATTCCCATTTGCATTGGTGTATGAAGCTTATGTAGTAATTTGATGATTCTATCAATCCTATGCAGGTATTGTGAAATTGATTGGTTAATTCTCTTAATTAATGATTTGTATGAATGTTTGGTATGTCAATTGTTAATAGAAGTTCTTGATAGAATGTTGTGCATGCCAAGTGTTTGATGAAATGCTCTTAAATCAATGAGAATTGTTTATGAGTTAAGTCACCTCAATTAGAGTATTAAGTGTCACTAGAGAGATCTAGGCACATTAATGAAGCTCTAGGCTTAATTGATCAATCAATGGAACTTGCATGTTAAAAGAGATTGTTGGTCCCGAAACGAGTATAATCAGTGTATGGGGGGGAACACACTGATGTCAGATTTTCCCGAAATCTTAAGAAAATTCTCTTTCAGACTTAGTCAGGAAGCTCCTGAAAATGTTCAGTCTACTGATGGTCCTCAGGGGCAGCAGGGACGGATCAACAATGAACCAGATAAGCTAAGTCAGAGTTGTGCTCTCAGAAGCTCAGTAGAGATAACAATCCTACTGACCGCTCGGAAGCTAGTCAGTTGGGCTACTATCTCAGTAAGTTCAGATTAGTGCGGAAAGTGAGCCCTTAAGTGTTTACTCGTTTTAGTTCTGCAAACTTTATCAGTTTGCTTAGTGAAAACGTGGTTAAGGCTGGTGAATAGTTTACTGACCAGGATGACAAGTCAGTCCTGATGGTTTTTCAGAAACAATGCAAGTATGCTTCAGTTTAATATGATGACAGTTTATGATCCTAAGCAGAATAGTAAATCAGCACACAAGGGTCTTTTTAACGTGGTTCGGAGATAACCAACTCCTACGTCCACGACCTGATTGAACAGGAAGCTATCCTCAAAACCCTGAGGATAGGTACTTGGGTTTTACGTGCCAAGGGACACGAATAGCTAACTTTCTCTCTAAGGAACTGACCCCTGGGCATTTTACAAGTCCCAGTCCTTCCTACCAACCAACTCACAACTGAGGGGTTTGGTATTCACGTTTCTCAACTATTGTGTATTGATCCCTCTAACAAATCAGTGCTAAGGGTGGGATCAATACTCTAAGCAAAATACAGAATGATTCCTACTACAACACTAGGGAAACTTAAAGTTTAGAGTGTTGCTTCAAATTTGCTTTGAGTGCTTGGAATCTTGTGAATGCTTTCACTTGGAAATTTCCCGTAACCTTGAATGGGGGCAATGCCTTCTGTATTTATAGGGAGATTTGAAAAAGATCCGTTGGAGGAGATCCGTTTCAAACCTTCCTATTTAGGATAGGTGCAGGTACAGGTTGTCCTTGTCTGACAAAACTCATACCTAGTATGGCAAAGTTTCTGATCCTCCGCCTGCACCTCTGAGAAGCATTAAATGGGCTCAGTCTCCATACATACGTGTCACCTTCTAACTGGTCGCTTGTCCAACGGCTAATTTGTTGGCATTGACTTTACTGATCCTCGTACATTTATAACACTGTGTTTCTCATTCTTTACTCAGCATAAATGTTTGTCTTATGTTGGAGACTCTGACATTCTTTCTGCTTCATCAGACTTCCATTCGCACGTGTAACCTTTGGATCTCAGGACTTACAAGTATCAGGTTAACTGATACTAGACCCAAGTCAGGACTTATGAACATCAGAAGGACGTTCAGCCTGATCAAGGTTACACTGAGCCTTCACTGAGAAAGACTTCCCTGAGCATGCTTAGTCTACTCAGTTCTGTCAGGGTAAGTGGTTTTCTTTAGGATGGCTTCTAGGCATCTTCAGGACTCTTTATAGGTATTTCTGGTTGCAGCTTCAGGTTGACCATCTTCAGGATGATCAACACCTTCAGGGTTGGAACAGCTTCAGACTTTAGACTTCAAGGACATCTCCATCAGTCTTCACTCCTCAGTACGTTCCCCCTGAACTGAATACCTGTGAATAGTAAATCTATTCTAACCTATCTAATCCTGAGCCTATCATCCTTAGGCAAATTCATCAAGGGGTTTTGGGATCTAATCAAAACACTCAGATTGTCCCAACAATTTCCCCCTTTTGATGATGCCAAAACCCTTAGAAAAATCCTACCATCTAAACAAGTTACTGACTTAGTCAGTATTCAGTTCAGAAACCTATATCAGGTTCTGAGTTCTATAAGATGGAAACAAGAAAGGGTTAGTACAGTTCTTGATAAAGAGTAGAAAAGTAAATCAGGAGTCAACGAGATGTTGTCTCAGGAATGTAAAAAGTTTCATTGATAAATAAGTGAAGTACATGGTATCCTGAAACTATTACAATTGATTCCTGAAACAAAGATCCTGACAAACTATTCTAGTCTTCATCATCCCACCTAGCTAAGAAGATCCCATACTTCTTCAGGACTCTCAGCTTGACTTCATGGAACATCTTCTGGTCTCTGATAGCTCCTGTTTTTGAGGCAATCATAGATATCTCCTTTCTGATCAGTTCCGTGTTTAGGTGGTTGTTGATGCCGAGGGTTGGCATTGGATAGGTGATGTGCTCGGGTGCCCTGATCTGAACTCCTGCTCTGTCAGCATGATGGACAATATTTCCCCAGAGTTCGTTGTGATGCAGGTACATCCACTCAGCAAAGATGGTGTTGACGTCTTTACCTTCGGATGTTTTAAGCCAGTTCCCGACTACGTAGTACAGATCGACGAACTCCTTCTTGATCAGGACCCAGGTCTCGTTCAGGGCAGGAGGAACAAAATTGTCGACGTACTCATACACCAGGGGACTAGCATCCTGAGCATCCACATTCTTCTTCGGCGCAGTAGTAGACTTCTTCTTTCCGGTGTCAGGGACAGGCTTTTTCTTGGGATCAGTCTTCTCCTTCAGTACAGTCATTTCTCCCTTCACCTTTTCAAGCTGAATGTCCTGACTTCTGACCTGCATAGCAGTCTCCATCGTTAACTGCTTTGTCTTTTTCCTCCCCTCGACAATGGGATCACCAAGGAATCGTGGCTCCTCACATTCCTCCATCAGGTCTTCCACGGAGACATCAGCTTTCCGCTTCTGAGCAGTAGACTTCAGATTTTTCAGAACTTTCTTCCCTTCCCCCTTTTTGGCAGCATCAAAAGAATCCTTGTCCTTGTCGACTTGTTCCTGGATGTCTCTGATCAGGATCCCTTGTGACGCTTGCTGATCAGAAACCACTTGAAAAGCCTTAGCCAGCTTAGTAGTATCTTCAGCTCTGAGCAGGCTTTCAGTGAGATGACTATCGAACTCCTTCCGCATTGCAGTCACTTCCTCCTTCCTGGCGAGGCTTTCAGTGAGCATTGTGTTCAGTGACTTTTGCATTGCGCCCTCAGAAGCCTTCTGACCTTTCTTCCACTTGGTCAAAAGTTTGTCATCTCCCTTTCTGGCCTCTTCCTGAGCCACTGTCCTGATCTGGGCCTCCTGCCCCTTAAGTGCTTCAGCGATCAGTGCCTTGATCCTGTCATCTAGGCCACTGAGGGAATTGTTAATCATGCTCTGCACCTGATCAGTAGTGACTCTGGAGGATCGTTGTTGTTCAAGACTCAGGAATCTATCAGCCGATTCCGTCCTAGCCTTGCCCAACTCAGCAGTAAGTTTTTTTATTTTCTCACGCTAACGATCAAGTTTGCCCAGGATAGTCCTCCCCATCAGTGACACTCCCACTGCAATGGTTCGGGTTCTCCTCTTCTTGGTTGGCCTTGGCTTAGTGGCAACCTTCTTCGGGACATCTCCTGAAGCCTCAGTAGTCCCGGTCCCTGGGAGTGCATTATTGGCCGGTGCACCTCCACCTGAGGTCGCACCTTCCCCGACTACTGGCACAAGTGCCATAGAAGGGTTGGGCTGAGGGTTCTGAGGATCGTTGGCCCTGACGATCCGGATGAAGTCTTCTTTTTTAACGACTTGGGCATAACTTCGGAGCCTAAATCTATCCAGAATTTGTTGCTCTTCATCCCTGAGGATTTCTTCTCCTATGTCTCGGATCAGGGCGGCAACTTCAGTTATGGAGGCCTTTCTCATCATCACCAGGACCCTGAGTCTGATGACTTCCTCACCATAAGACTTCTCCAAGTCAGGAAATAGTTGCTCAACAAGCCTGATGGCCTGACATCTGGCATCCATCTCGAATGGAGTTAACTTTGGTGGAGTGGATTCCTCCTGAGCTTCCTTCTCAGCTTCCTCCGGTTGATCAGATCCTGACTCAGCGTCATTGGAGACGGTCCACTTTCTTCCCCGATTATCCTCCAAGTCTGTTAGGATATCTGTGTTAGATGTTTTGATGATATAAAACAAATCAGCTTGTAATAGGACCAGCTGAACATGTTAGTCAGCTAATGAGTAGTTAGGATTAGATAGGTTCGAGTAAAGGGGAACCTACCTTGCTGCCTAGAAGATCCGAAGCTTTCATAGAAGAGAAGACCAGCTGAGACCTTGTGGACTTAGCCGATTTTAGAAGACAAGAAGATTTAATCAGCTGACACTGGAGCATCGAAAGCAGATCATCAGAGAAGTTTACATCAGCTGATAAGTTGAAGAGCAGATCAGCTGATATCAGAAAATTAGCTGATCAGCTGAGAGCACGTCGCAGACAAGACAAGGACCATGGATAAAAGACTTATTCAGACGAAGTCAAGAAGACCAGCTGAGGTGCACACCAGCAGACTTGCACATCAGCTGAGGTCCAAGTATCAGCAGACTGATACACCATCTGAGGAGACAGATCAGCTGAGGTCCTGTGCTCAGCTCAGATTCTTCGGAATCAATTTGAAGGGTTAACTTGCGACATAAAAGGAAGATTCCCAGAATAGAAGATCAATCAATCAAGGGGACAAACTTGATTGATTGAAGGTCGCGAAGATTGATGGGAATCAAGAAGGAAATTCAATCAATCACAATGATTGATTGAATACGAGATTATAGGATCTCAGATTTCTAGTCCATTCCAACGGCTAGTTATTTGATCCTATAAATTAGAGTAATTGTGATAATTTCTGTATTGGATTCACATGCACATTAAGCTAGCCAATACTCTGTCAGTTTTATCACTTACGCTAAAAAACACCATCCATACTTATCCTTTGTAAAAGCTTTGTAGAAGCTGTGAGAAGTCAATTGCAATTATAGCATTGACAAGTTGTAAAGAGAGTAGTACTCTCAAAACCGTGTAAGTAAGTGAGTAAGTGAGTTAGTGGAGAGCCCCTCAAGTCCAAGTTGGATTGAGGAGAGTGGATGTAGGACAGTTGGTCCGAACCACTATAAACCCCTGTGTCTCTTCGTATTTCTTTCTGTTCTTATCTGTGCACATCACTTAAAAACAAATTTTCATTAAAACGTTTCCGCACTATACACAGCGCACTATTTCAAAATTCAGACTACCTCAAGTAGTCTGCTGATTTTCTGAATAAATCAGTAAATTTGAAAAAGGTTTTTTTTAATCCTTACAAGTCTATTTAACCCCCCCCTTCTAGACTTGTTCAAGTGTATTCTTCCCCAAAACCTGCCTTTGGGACCAACAAGTGGTATCAGAGCTGTGTGTCCTAACGGCCACAGCTTGAGAAGCTTTTGGTGGTCACCTGGACTGATCCCTGAAATTTTTTTTTGAAAAATCTGTGTGCTTTTTATCTAACCACTTGCAGATATGTCTTCCTACAAAAAGAGTGGATCCAAGACAAGGAAGTTGCCTGAATTCTCCATAGAGGATTATGATTACTGGAAATTCAGGATGGAAAATCCCCTTGGAGCCATTCATGATCGAATGTTAGATGTTCTGGAGGAAGGACCAATCAAGTTCTTCTGGGAAGGAATAAGTGATGGCAAGACTCCAGAAGCTGAAATTAGTTAAAGAAGGAAGACAGAAAAGAAGAAGAGTGAACTAAACGATGCTGAAAGAAAACTCTTCAACCTCGATCAAGTGGCCAGAATAGAAATCATTGAGACACTCTCCAAAGAATATATAGAGAAAATCAAGATGTGCAGAACCGCTAAGGAGATGTGGGAGAAACTCTCCTTGATGTGTGAAGGGACAGATCAAATCAAAGAGAACAAGCTTCAAGTTGTTCTACATACCTTTGACACATTTAAAATGAAAGCTGATGAAACCATTGATCAGCTAGATATGAGGCTGACAAACATACTAAACAAGGCAAGCTCCTTAGGAAAGGATTACTCGGAGAAAGAGATTAATAACAAAATTCTGAGATCTCTTACTCCTAGATGGAGAGTGAAGGTGACAGTAATTAAAGAGACAAAGAATTTATCTGAGATGAGTCATCATACACTGCTATCTCATCTAAAGGCACATGAGTTCGACATCCAAGAAGAAGATCAAGAAGATGAGACTCCAACTTCATCAGCCACAAAGAATGTTGCATTCTCTGCTGCAGCTGATAGTCAAGAGAAATCCTCTGCTCCAGAGGACATGAGCTTAAAGGAGCAACTTGCTTTATTGACCAAGAAGTTTGACAAGATATCAAACAAGTTTCAGAAGTATAGATCTCATTGGAAGAAGAATAAGAGTGATTCTTCCAGAAGATACCAAAAGTCATCTGATGCCAGAAGACCATCAGATGAACAGGAGACCAAATATAAGTCTCCAGAGAGAAGGAGGGATCCAAGTCCCAGAAGAGGAGGAGATGGTGTTTGTTTCACTTGCAACAAGCCAGGACATCTCAGTTATGATTGTCCTCAACTTACCCCAAGGGAAAGAGAAGAAAAGAGAATCAAGAGAGATCGCAGGTTCGCTGATAAGAGAGCTCTGCTGGCAGAGGAGGAGAAGCAGGATATCAGCTCATCCTGTTCCTCATCTGATTTTGAATCAGAGGATGATATCTGTCTTATGGCTAAGGTGGAAGAGGTAAATTCTCCTACCCCCTCTGATAGCTCATCTTGCTCCTCTACCTATTCTATGGAGTCAGATATACACAAGTTGCTATCTCATCTCCAATCCTCCTTAAAAGTTTGTTCTAAGCTGGAAGAGGAGAACTCAAGTCTGAAAGCTGAAGTTACAAGCTTGAGACAAGATCTGGAAAGTGCTAAACTACAAGTGATATCCTATGACTCACAAGCTAACAAGTCTGCTGACTTAATAGCAAAATGTGAAGAACAGGAGAAGCTGATAGAAAAGTTACTTTCTGAGAACACTGTCTTGAGTGAAGAACATAATCTGCTGACAGCTAAGTTCGATGAACTCTTCAAGCAGAATGAACTGATAACAAAAAATTCACAGCAGCTTCAGCTGAAAGTGGATCAGCTGACTAAGGCAAAGAATGCCGTGCTTGAAATAGCTGAATCCTCACAAACTGTGAATGATAAAAGGGGTCTTGGTTATCCCAAACCCAAACCACAAAAGAAGAAGAAAGGTGACAGTGGATTAATTAGGGATCCTCGAAAGGGTAAAGGGCCAGCTGAGCCTGCATCCGGATTAGAAGGGCAGAAAAGCAGAAGGACAGAAAAGGTCCCAGCTGGACAGAAGAGCTCCAAAGCTCAGAAGTCTGCTGGTGATCAAAAGGTTTCAACAGAGCAGAAGAGTACTCAAACTCAGAAGCCTGCTGACAACCAACATAAGTCCAAAGCTCAGAAGTCTCGAGATCAGAAGAGGAATCCAAGTCATAGCTCAGCTAAGACAAGGAGACCTCAGCAGAATCAGCAGAGGAATGATAAGCCTGGGTCATCTCAGCAGAGTAAACCCAAGCGAAACAGACCTCAGCCCTGGGTTACTTTTAATGTAACCAAAGTAGGCAAACCATCACCGGCTAAAGTTTATGAGTCATTCGGAGGCTCAAGCCGAAATTATCCGTTTGAGCAACCCACCTATAAACCTGCTGTTGTCACTCATCGCCCCAGAAAAGATCCTCTAAGGGAGATGATTTTTGTGGACAAATATGGTAGAAGGTTGAAATCACCTAAACCTCATAAGGATGATCTCTACCTGTGGATCCAGAAAGTCGATACTAACCAATCAGGACCCAAAGATAGGGTACCTAAAACCTGAGTTTTAATTTCAGGTTAACTCTAGCCCTATAGAAAGAGGGGAAGCCAAAGGCCATGTCTGGTACATTGATAGCGGTTGCTCGAAGCACATGACCTTTGAGAAGCATCTTCTCCAGAACTTTGTAACGCTGGATGGGCCTAGAGTTGTGTTCGGTGACAACAATTTTGGAGTCACTAGAGGAGTAGGCACCCTGCTGATCAAAGGAACAAGAGTTGAAGAAGTCTACTATGTAGAAGGGCTCATGCACAATCTTCTGTCTGTATCCCAATTCTGTGACAAGGGATATTCAGTAAGATTCTCTAAGAACTCTTGTCTAGTTATTAATGATTTAAATGAGCAGGTGCTACTAACTGGCCTCAGAAGAGGTAATATGTATCTTACAGATTTTGCAAGCTGTCCAGCTGACTCATGCCTAGTTGCTAAAAGCTCATCAGAGATCAGCTGGCTCTGGCACAAGAGGTTAGGTCATCTGAACTTCAAGACCCTCAACAAGGTTGCAAGGAAGGGTCTAGTCAGAGGTCTACCAAATGAGGTGTTTTCATCTGAGCAGAAGTGTGATGCCTGTCAGAAAGGGAAGCAGACTAAAGCCTCATTCAAAGATGTGCAGAGTACTTCAACAACAAAAGCACTCCAGCTGCTTCATATGGACTTGTTTGGACCTGTTTCACCCCTTAGTTTCAGTGGAAGGAAGTACACACTGGTGATTGTTGATGACTATACAAGATTCACTTGGGTAGTGTTCTTGTTCAAGAAGAATGAAACTATGGTCAAGATGCTGGAGTTGTTCAAGAGGATTCAGAAGGAGCTGGACCTCAGCATAGTCAGAATCAGAAGTGATAAAGGTACTGAGTTTCTTAACTCTGTTGTTTCTGACTATTGCAGGGATAATGGTATTCAGCATGAGACATCAGCTGCCAGAACACCTCAGCAGAATGGGTTAGCCGAGAGGAGAAACAGAACCCTCAAGAAGACAGCAAGGACTATGTTAGCTGAATATCAGACTTCTCAAAGATTTTGGGCAGAAGCTATCAATACTGCCTGCTTCATCCAAAATAGGTGTCTACCAGTCAAGAGACATGGGAAGACTCCTTATGAAATGTACAAAGGTAAAACTCCTAACCTTTCCTCTGTCCATACTTTTGGGTGTAGGTGTTTCATCCATGACAATGGAAAGACTAAGTTAAAGACTTTTGATGCTAAGGTTGCTGAAGGAATATTCTTAGGATATTCTGGAAGTAGCAAAGCCTATAGAGTCTTTAATAAAGTCTCTCTCTGTGTGGAGGAGACACCCCATGTTGTATTTGATGAATCTTTTCATGAGTACAGCAAGGAGAAGCTAGCAGAAGAGGTGGATCAGCTGAATCTGTCAGATAAGCCAGATCTGATTAAGGTAGTAGTACCTAGGATAGAATCAGACTCAGATTCAGATGATGAGCCCAAATCAGCTGATAAGCCCTCATCAGCATCAGGTGATGGCACATTGACTCCTGACACTAACCAAGGGGGAATTTTAGACAAGACCCAAGAGGAGAAGACTATGGTACCTCAAAGGGGCAAGAAGACATTGTCTGATTTCCCAGCTGAACAGATTCTAGGAGATCCAAGTGTAGGTGTTCAGACCAGAAGAAAGCTAAACTTGGGTGCTCAATTCAGCTGTTATGTGTCTCTGATAGAACCCAAAAATATCCATGAAGCTCTTGAAGACCCAAACTGGATTGTAGCTATGCAAGAGGAGCTAAATCAGTTTGCAATACAAGAAGTTTGGACCCTAGTAGAGAGGCCCAAACATCAGAAGGTCATAGGCACTAAGTGGGTATTTAAGAACAAAAAGGATGAAAATGATGTAGTAGTTAGAAACAAGGCAAGGCTAGTAGCACAGGGGTATTCACAGTCAGAGGGGATTGACTATGATGAGACATTTGCTCCTGTGGCAAGACTAGAAGCCATTAGATTGTTTCTGGCCTACGCTGTTTTCAAAGGGTTCAAAGTATATCAGATGGATGTCAAGTCAGCGTTTCTGAATGGAATCCTGGCAGAAGAAGTTTATGTGGAACAGCCACCAGGATTTGAGATTGGGAACAAGGTTTATAGGTTGCAGAAGGCTTTATATGGACTAAAGCAGGCACCTAGAGCTTGGTATGATACTCTATCACAGTTCCTACTGGATAGTGGATTCAGTAAAGGAAAGATAGACAAAACCTTGTTCAGAAAGGAAGACGGAGATGATATTCTCTTAGTGCAGATATATGTGGATGATATCATTTTTGGCTCCCCCAACAAACTGATGTGTGATGAGTTCAGCAAGCTGATGACCAGCAAGTTTGAAATGTCCACGATGGGGGAGATGACTTATTTCCTTGGACTGCAGGTAAAGCAAATGTCCAATGGAACGTTCATTAGCCAAGCTAAGTATGCTAAGAATTTGATAGAAAAGTTTGGAATCAGTAGCAGCAGAGAAGCTAAGATTCCAATGATGGCAAATTTTAGCATGGATCCAGATGAGGCTGGTGAGAAAGTAGATCAGACACAATATAGGGGACTTATTGGTTCTCTGCTGTATCTCACTGCCAGCAGACCTGATATCAGCTTTGCAGTTGGGGTGTGTGCAAGGTTTCAGGCAAATCCTAAGAAATCTTATCTGGAAGCAGCAAAGAAGATTGTAAAGTATTTTAAGGGTACTTACAATTTAGGCCTCTGGTACCCAGCTGATGACAACTTTCAGCTGAGTGGGTACTCAGACTCTGACTATGGAGGGTGCAAGATTGATAGGAAATCAACCTCTGGCACATGTCAGTTTCTGGGAAGTAAGCTGATATCTTGGTTGTCCAAGAAGCAGACTTCCGTAGCTACTTCTACAATAGAGGCAGAGTACATGGCCGCTGGTAGTTGCTGTTCTCAGCTGCTCTGGATCAGACAACAGCTGAAGGACTACCATGTGATCACAGAAGAGATACCCATCTTCTGTGATAGCACAAGTGCAATAGCCATTACTCAGAATCCTGTTCTCCATACTAGATGCAAGCATGTGGACATAAGACATCACTTTCTTCGGGATCATGCTGAGAAAGGAGATATCAGGATGGAGAAAATTCATACGGAGAAGCAGAGAGCAGATGTTCTTACCAAACCCTTAGCAGAGGTAAGATTCAGAGAATTAGTAGCAGAGTTAGGAATGATAGATGGAGGGGCAGTTCTATAGAAAGAAAGTTTTTGGGTAAACGGGTAGTCAGCTGGTACCCAGCTGAGGACTACTCTGCTGAAGTAGTCAGCTGATCCTCACATCAGCTGATCTGGTATGTCTACTTATTCTTTCCTTTCTTTTCTCTATCTTGTTATGTCTAACTTGATACAGGAATAAGTTATGAAAGTCAGACAAGGCCACCTTGCTTCAGCTGGTCCATGTCAGCTGACATTAAAGACCCAGATGAGCAGAAAAGATTTTCATAAGGATCGCTCTTATCAGCTGATTTTGCCACGTCAGCATCTCGATAAGTATTTCTATGATCTTTATGTCGAATTTTTTTTTTCTATCAAATCTTTTCAAAAATTAATAAATC
>JAPKLY010002388.1:0-25585 GCA_026898435.1 Prunella vulgaris | reverse complement strand
TATTTTTGTGAACCTTGTAATTTATGAAATTAGATTAATTTATAATAGAGCAACAATTGTGTACAAATTTCTACCGTAGAAATATCCATTTTTGAAAAATTCGCGGATCTAAACCGGGTCGGGTCAGATTTGGACATTTTTTTCCAAAATTCGCGCAACTTGTAGTTCCAGGTTTTTTCGCTCCCAGGTATGTTAGAATTTGGGCAAAGACGTGTTACAATTAGGCAAAATCTGTGTTACAAGTTCTTAAAAAATTATTTTTTTGTACTTTTCAAGTAACTATAAAGAAAATATGTATTTCTACAAGTATAAATATGTGTTACTTAATTTATTTTTTATTCTATTTGTTGATTTATGTTAATAATATATTTTTTCGCTCTCAGGTATGTTACAAATTGGGCAAAGGCGTGTTACAATTAGGCAAAATCTGTGTTACAAGTTCTTAAAATTTATTTTTTGTACTTTTCAAGTACCAATAAAGAAAATATGTATTTCTGCAAGTATAAATATGTGTTACTTAATTTATTTTTTATTCTCTTTGGTGATTTATGTTAATAATATGTTATTCATGTACTTAATACATCATTTAATACCTTATACTCCCTCCGTCCTGTAGGAATTTGCACCCTACGGGATGGCACATTTTTTAAGGAAAATTGTTTTATATATAAAGTAGTGGCATATGTGTAAATATGTGTAAAGGTTTGTGAGTGTGCACGTAAATCAATGTTTCCTTTTTTTGGTAGTGTGCAAATTTGTGTGGGACGTCCCAATAAGGAAAGTGTGCAAATTCCTGTGGGACAGAGGGAGTATATGTTATATAAAATATAATATATATTTTTAGAAGGATAAATAAATGTTTGTGCATACAGTAACACACATTTACTCTAATTGTAACACACATTTGCAGTAACACACATTTATTTTAATTTTAACATACATTTGCAGTAACACACATTTACTCTAATTGTAACACACATTTACTCTAGATGTAACACGCATTTGCAGTAACACAAATTTACTCCAATTGTAACATAAATTTACAGTAATACATATTTACTCTAATTGTAACACATATTAGTTCCTCAATTTGTGTTATTATATGAGCATATATGTGTTACTATAGGATAAAATGTTTTTTTTTAAGAATAAATATGTGTTACACATACAATGTAACATATACCATTGTTACATTGCATGAAAAATATTTACTTCTACAAAAATAAATGAATATGTGTAGAAAATAACATTTAATCTGGTTGTAACACACATTTTGCCTTAAAGTAACATGCATTTGCCCCACCTGTAACATATCTGGGAGCGAAAAAAACAATCTGCGCAAATTTTGAAAAAAAAAATACTCAAATTCGGCCCGACCCGATTTAGACCCACAAATTTTCAAAAATGGATATTTCTACGGATCTTTGACCCGTAGAAATTTGTATATAAGTGTTTGTCTTTATAATATTATTAGTGCATGCATGGTAGCTGTTAGATTTATCAAGAGTGTGGTCTTCTGTATCCTTAACGAGAATAGGTTTAGTCATTCCTTTTGTAAACTAATTACTTTTATGAATTCATTAATTGATTAAAATTTTCATTTATATATTTGAGTAAAAGAATAAAATATTCCATTCCATGAGAACAATATCTTTTGACAGATTTTAAAAAATTAATCCTTATTATTTTTTAAGCAGTTCAAATTATTTATATTAGGTGACGTGACCATGGAGGGTAAGATATAAGATTCTTTGTATCCAATTTTCATCCACGACAGATAATACAAGGTGTGGTTTTGTTGCTTTATCTCTACAGTGGTTAGAAGAACTCTAATGCATATTTATTCAATTTTAAATGTTTATGTGAATTGTTGGGTTGTCTGCTATGTGATTTGTATTCATGGTATTATTATAGCCAGGGACCCTTACGAGGTTCGGGACTGACTAATCTTCTGGTTTAACCCGCCGTGCTCAATGGAAAAGTGATAAAATATCTATGGCAAGTGACAAAGTATCAATGACAAAGTTATATGTGAATATTTTTAATATGGTTTGATGACTTGTATGTTTATATTTATATTTAATTTTGAATAACTTAATTCCACTGAGTGTGCTTGCATATTCACCCAAATTATTTAAAATTTTCAGGTTAAGGAGTTGGACGACGAGGAGTGGTGAAGACAGATATTTCTATTTTAGTTACTATCATCATTATTATTTTTATGAACCTTTAGGACCAAGTTTATCCTTCTTTAAGTTAGTTTCCTTTGGAACTCTTTTAAGAGATGATTTTTTTTATATGATGTCGAATTTTTAGTTGAGACGTTTTGTTTAAATTTCTTAAATTTTCCTTTTCAAGTTTAGTTCTCGTCCTTTAATTTTTTTTAAAAAATTTGTTCGAGCATTTATTTAAAAAAAGGGGTAAAATTTAGGGGTGTGACATCAACACTCAAGTAACTCTTTTGAAAGATGAATTGTCTTCTGAAGGTGTAGATCTTTCTGCATAAGGTGCAACTCTAGCCAAACTTATAGCGTATCTGATAGAAAAAGGAATGGAACTATAAAAGACATCAAGAATTTTTATTTATTTTTAAGTTTGTTTCGTGTATGATAACAAATATTGCTTGTTGCTTTCTAATAATTTGAGTGAATATTTTCTTTAATTCAAATTAATTTTTTATCTTTAATTAAGTTTTTTTTTTGTATTAATTTTTGCTTCTTATATTTAGTTATTGAAATTATTTTATCATCCCAATATTTATTATTGCTTTAAATAAAATTTAACATATTATTAACTTAATATATAAATGTTCAAATAATAGTCAATAAAAGTAACTTGCCATCTTTGTATCTAAATATATAATAATAATATGATTTGTTACAATTTTACATCTTTTTTATGATAAAATATTTTGTCACAATTTCATACCTTTTAACGACATTAATCAATTTGTCATTAAATTCTAACATATGGTGAAGAAATAAATTGTCGATGTATCTATATGTATAATGACGATTCAATTTTAATCATCTTAGTGTATTTTTTTCTCGACGAAAAAATTTAAAATATGATGAAAGAAAATAGTCACTATGTTTAAAACTTTAGCGATGTTTATCATCTTTGTCGTTAAATAGTATATTATGTTGATAAAAATAATTTATCACCATTTACACATCATTTAGGGACGATAAACATTTTATCACTATATTACATCCATTGATGACAAATTTTATCTTCATTATATATGTACATATATAACTACAATAAAAAAATGGGTGCGACTATTCATACCCCAAATTCCTCTAAACATACCCCAATTATTAAATATATTCAATTTAAAATAAAAAATTAATTTAAATTACTAAACATACCCCATTTTTTATTAAATTTTTTGACCTATTCTTCTTCTCTCTCAATTCATGTTAATGATCCACAGTGCGTCGCCATTTTTTGAGAAATGAGAACTAAAACTTTGCGTCGTCATTTTATCTGTTGCAACCGAATAAAATTTTAAAAGAATTCACTAGACGAACGTCATGTCTTCTTCTCCATGCTCTTTCAGATCTCACGGAGCTTTATTTTTTTCCGCCTGAAAATCGCCATTTTCCCCCATAAAAAATTCCATAATTTCCAACCTTTCTGTATCGTCATGGAAAATATATAATTTAAATTAGTTTGATGTCACTAACAAAACATAAAAAATGATATTAAATTGATCGTAGAACGGTAGAATAGTTTCAAAGATCATTGGACTCCATGAATATAGCAGTTAGGACGTGGGAGAGATGAAGACTAGGTCAAAATTTAAAAAAAAAAAATTAATAAAAAATGGGGTATGTTTAGTAATTTAAATTAATTTTTTATTTTAAATTAAATATATTTAATAATTGGGGTATGTTTAGAGGAATTTGGGGTATGAATAGTCGCACCCTAAAAAAATTTGTCACTAAATTACACTCATTGATGATAAACTTTTATGTCATTATATATGTATACATGTAATAACAATTACTACTACGTCAAAATAAATACTATTTCGTGATAAATTATATAAAATATGATGAAATAATTTTGTTGATAGGTGAACTAAAGCGAACTACTAATGGAGGATTAACAAAATAAATAACTCAAGGTTAAGGAGCTCGCTAGGTTGACACTTTGCCACGTCACCACCTCTGACCAGACAACACCATGAAGGAAAAGCTAGCTCGCCCAGGTGCCATGTCATCAGTACCTGACCAAGTGAACACCAGGGAGAGAAGGAGCTCGCATGGGAGCTCGCCCAGCACCCGAAGACAAGACCTGATCCTACTACCATCATCACATCCTAGAGCACCACAAGACAAGGGAGCTCGCCCAGTCCATAGTGAACATAATAGCTACGTAGGGACTCAATAGTGATGTAGTAGGACAAAGCAATGTAATTAGAGCATGGTAGTGAGTAATGACAGGTGTTAGAGACACTTGTCAGCGCATTAAGCTAAACAAGCCCATTAAGTGCCACCTCATTACATGCAAACCTATAAATAGGTCCCTTGTAACATTTTTCTCTCTCTAACTTAATAATACTAACACTACTTCTTCTCTCTACTTTCTCTCTCTTAAAGAAAACTCTCAAATATTATCCTTGATTGTTGTTTGGTAGAATCAGAAGCTTAATCAGCCACATAAATTAACCAAATTAGATAATTCTACCAACAATTTGGCGCTAGAAGGAGGGTTCGAACCTCCGATTTATAAGTTTGAGAGAAAAAAGTGAGAAGTTTGAAGGTGTTCTTGATAAAACTCAAGAACACACTTGAATATTCAAAAGGAATTACACAGATTCTACTATTTTCCAGAATTTTGTGGACCAAAACAAGGAAATAAAGACTCTAAATACATGTGTGCTAGTGATTAAACCAAGTTCTGGACAAATCACTTGCATGCAACGCTGGAAAGATCTTTACAAACCCTTACCTTTGCTGGAATTTCTTTGAAGACGAACTACCCCCATCTGGACAATGTCAAAGGAAAATACTCACACCTCGGCAACCACCAGGAGGTGAAAGGGACGAGCTCCCCAGAAAAACCAGGCTGATGGTAAGTCATCACGCCAACGAGCTCCTCAGTGAGCTGAGGGGAAAAATCAAGTTGCCTTGGCACAAGATGGACTGAGTCCTGCTCTCCAGGAGATACTCCGGAACCCCGGCGAGCAGGAGCGAACTATCGCCGCGCTCCAGAGGGTTCAGAGACAACAGCAACAGGGCGAGCTCGCGCGATCTCCCACAAATACTACCCCGGAGCAAGAGACCAGGCGTACACAGGCCACCCAACCTAGGGAGCAAGCTGGCGAGCTCCCAGGCAAACAAGAGGCAAGCTCTGCCAGAGCTCGCTGGGGCCCAGATATGAAGAGACTGCCCAGGAATCCATGCCGGTGTCATCACGGAGGGAAGAGTCGGACCTACACTCGTGTAGATCCGTGCATGGAAGACTGAAGAGGCCTTCCTCAGACAGACTTGGCCCGAATGGCGCCCGACAGTTTCAGCACATCACAGATGGGCTACCGCGGAGCGAAGGACTGTGGGCCCGTATGTCCATGAAGCATACGATCCTTCAACAGCCTCCACAGTGTTAGGAATTTGTACGCACACACACGATAACGAAAAGAATAAACACGAGATTTGTTTACCCAGTTCGTCTTGCGACTACGTCTGGGGGCGATGCCAAGCTAGGTGTTTTTACTATAATTTTTGGATATTGATTACAATGAGAAGATATCAATTTAAAGAGCATTCGCCCTAACCCTAAGCCCATTAGGATCAACTGGGCCGAAGAAAAATGGGCCCAAAAAATGGGCCCTCGCCTTTATGGGGCTCGTGATTCAGTCAATTTTAGACTCCACACTCCAACAATCTCCCACTTGGAGACTAAATCGTCAATGTGACCATATCTTCTTATTTCTCCTCCCTTATTCGCCTGGCATCGCCTAGCCTTATCTTAAAGTTCCAAGGCTAATTGAAGCTATGCATAACTTCAACTTTTCTAAGGTCACCACCTTAGTAAACATGTCCGCTAGATTCTCATTTCCAAGTATCTTCATAAGCTGCAAGATCTTCCTTTCCAAAAGATGACGAATGTAGTGATACTTCAATTCAACATGCTTTGTCCTTGAGTGAAACACCGGATCCTTTGCAAGAAATATAGCACTTTGACTATCACTGAAAAGAGTACTATTTTCATGCTCCTTCCCAAGTTCCCCCAAGAGAGTCTGCAACCACACCATCTCTTTACTTGCCTCTGTCACAGCTACATACTCTGCCTCCGTAGTGGACAATGCAACAACCTTCTGCAACTTAGAAGTCCAAGATATAGCAGTACCGCCATAAGTAAAAACATACCCGGTTGTACTTTTTCTCCCATCAAGATCATTTGATGCCAAGTCTGCATCCACATAAACCAACAACGCCAAATTCTTACCTTTAAAACATAGAGCCTTGTCTGTGGTACCTCTCAAGTATCGCAGTACCCACTTCACTGCTTCCCAATGTTGCTGTCCCGGATCACCCATGAACCGGCTTACTACTCCCACTGCATGAGCAATATCTGGTCTTGTACACACCATGACATACATGATGCTACCAATTGCTAAAGCATATGGTACCCTCATCATTCGAGCACGTTCCTCCTTATTCCTTGGTGACTCCATCCTTGAAAGTTTGAACTGACTGCCCAGTGGAACACTCACAGGCTTTGACTCTGACATGCTGAATCTTTCCAAGACCTTCTGAATGTAACTCGCCTGCGAAAGATACACATTTCCCGTCGCCTCATCACGTTCAATCCTCATGCCCAAAATCTGCTTTGCCTCTCCAAGATCCTTCATGGAGAACCGTTCTGATAACTGCATCTCCAACTTATGTACTTCTCTTGCATCAACTCCTACGATCAACATATCATCAACATATACTAAGAGAATAAGAAAGCTACTGTCAAACCTCTTGTAGTAGCAACAATGATCAGCGTGGCATCTCTGGTAATCAATCTCCATTATAAAGTTGTCAAAATTCTTGTACTATTGCTTTGGAGCTTGTTTTAGACCATACAAGCTCTTCTTCAACTTGCATACAAGTTGCTCCTTTCCCTTCTTTACAAACCCCTCAGGCTGTGTCATGTATAACTACTCCACCAAGTCACCGTGGAGGAATGTCATCTTCACATCCATCTGATGCAACATCAAGTTTTCTGCAGCTACCATACTCAACGTCATTCGAATAGTGGTTAGTTTCACAACAGGAGTAAAGACATCGGTATAGTCAATACCATGTCGCTGTTCAAACCCCTTGACAACCAGCCGGGCTTTGTAGCATTTGCTACCATCAGCTTCATTCTTAATTCTATAGACCCACTTGCAGTGCAAAGTCTTCTTGCCTTTAGGGAGCTCAACGATTTCCTAAGTGCCATTCAGTAGAAGAGAAGCTAACTTGTCATCCATTGCAATTCTCTATTTCCGTTCGTCTACATTCTGCTCTGCCTCTGTATAACACTCAGGTTCACCACCATCAGTAAGTAATACCTTTCAGGTGCACGTCGCTCTCTAACTGGTCTCAGCAGCGGATTTTCCAGTGGTGGTGGGGTCATTGGTTCTTCAATAAGAACCTCCTCTTTTTCATTCGGACTCTTCTTACTCCCACTCGAGTTTGAGACGTCTAACTCGATTTCTTGGGTATTGGTCTTGTCAGAATTTGATGCCTCCAAACTATCTTTGTACATTACCTGTTCATTGAAAACCACATCTCTACTGCGGATGATCTTTCGGTTATTCTCATCCCAGAGTCTATAACCGAACTCATCGCCACCATAACCAATAAACGTACACTTAACAGATTTAGCATCTAACTTACTTCTATCAACGGAACTAATATAAGCATAAGCAACACAACCAAAGACACGCAAGTGAGACAGATTTACCTCTTTTCCCATCCATACTTCCTCGGGTATTTTGTTCTCCAATGGAACTAATGGACCTCTATTAATTAGATATGCTGCTGTGTTTACTGCATCTGCCCAAAACATCTTAGGCAGCCCACTCTTAAGCCTCATGCATCTAGCTCGCTCATTCAGAGTTCTATTCATCCGTTCTACAACTCCATTCTGCTGGGGAGTTCCTCTCACAGTCTTCTCCATGCGAATCCCATTCTTAGCACAATATTCCTTGAACTCACGGAGTTCATATTCACCTCCATTGTCAGAATGAAGACACTTTACTTTCAGCCCCGTATCATTCTCTACAAGGGCTTTCCACTTCCTGAAAGTATCAAATGCATCAGTTTTATTTTTTAGAAAGTAAATCCATACCTTCCGAGTGGAGTCATCGATGAAGGTCATGTAATACTCCGAACCACTAAGAGACTTTACAGGCGCTGGTCCCCATAAATCGCTATGCACCAACTCCAGCTTTTCTGCCTTCAAGGTTCTGCCACCTCTCGAGAAACTGACCCTTCTCTGTTTCCCAAAAACACAGTCCTCGCATATGCCAACTTCAACAGATTTTAGCCTAGGAAGTCTCCCTTTCAAACACATTACCTTCATTCCTTTCTCGCTCATGTGACCCAGTCGATAGTGCCACAAATCAACATTAGTCGTAGCTCCTGCGAGATCAATGCAGTCCTTGGAGTTAATTATAGTATACAACATACCCTCCTTCTTTCCCCGCGCTACTATCATAGCTCCTTTGCTAATCTTCCAACTGTTGCTGCCGAAAGTCACTAAGTATCCCTTTACATCAAGCTGCCCGATTGAAAGCAAATTTCTTTTCAATCCTGGAATGTGCCTCACACCATTCAACTTTAATGTTGTTCCGTTTGGTGTGGATATCCGAACATCTCCTTTTCCCACGATCTTCAAGGGCTCATCATCATCAAGGTAGACCTGTCCGAATTCCCCAGACACATAATTCTCCATTATTTCAGTATCACTACAAGATTGGAATGATGCTCCAGAATCCAACACCCACGATTCCAGCGGACTACTGACACTTAAGACCAACGCATCTTCAACATCATATGTGGCTGTGTTTGTTGTCTCCTTCTGTCCCTTCTCGTTCTGCCCCTTCTTGTTTTTCTTGGGTGCTGTACACTGGTTCCTGTAGTGACCAAACTCATCATAATTCCAACACTGAATTGAGTCTTTGTCTTTCTTGGATTGACTCTTTCCTCTGGACTTTGATCTGCCATGCCTTTTCCTACTCTTTGATCTGCCCCTATCCTCCGTGTTCAGCGCTGACCCTAGAGTAGATCCAGACTCTTTTTTGCGAACCTCCTCACTGATCATCAGACCCCCCACTTCGTCAAGCTTCAGTTTATCTTTAGCAGATGAAGCGCTAACTGCAGTTACTGTGGCGGCCCAACTATCTGGCAAAGAAGATAACAAAAATAGGGCAAGTACCTCATCACTGAATTCGATCCCGACTAAACACAACTGTCCAATGATCATATTGAACTCGTTCAGATGTTGCTGCACGGGTGTGCTCTTCGACATTCTGAGGTTGAACAACAGTCTGATCAGATGAACCTTGTTCGCAGTTGTGGGCTTCTTATACATCTCCTCCAAGATCTCCAGCATCTCCCTTGTGGATTTGGCTTTAGTCGTGTGGTAGGCTACGTTCATGGACAATGATAAGCGTATCGCACTCATCGTCTTTCTGTTCAACATATTCCACTCCTTCTGTTCCATATTTTCGGGTTTCACCTCATCTTCTAAGGGCACGTACAGATCTTTACCATAGAGATAATCCTCGATCTGCATCTTTCAGAACCCAAAATTCGATTCGCCAAACTGTTTGATTAAAATCTTCTGATCATTCATCGTGGCTGCTCCCTTCGAACACACAGCTCTTGATACCAGTTGTTAGGAATTTGTACGCACACACACGATAACGAAAAGAATAAACATGAGATTTGTTTACCCAGTTCATCTTGCGACTACGTCTAGGGGCGATGCCAAGCCAGGTTTTTTACTATAATTTTTGGATACTGATTACAATGAGAAAATATCAATTTAAAGAGCATTCGCCCTAATCCTAAGCCCATTAGGATCAACTGGGCCAAAGAAAAATGGGCCCTCGCCGTTATGGGGCTCGTGATTCAGTCAATTTTAGACTCCACACTCCAACACACAGGAGGTAGCCCATGATGATGAGCTGGCCACTTTGAAGAGGGCCGTAGAATAACTTCAAATGCAGGTGGCTGCAAAGAACGGTGGAGTAGATGCAACCACACTCCCAGTGTCACCCTTGGCACCTTCCATCCTAAAGGCACCGGTGCAGACGAAAATTCAATTTCCAGTGATGGCCGCATACGAGGGAGAATCTGATCCCAAAGCACACATCTCAAAGTATGTGGACTTCATGATCTCGGTGGGAGCATCAGACGCCACCCAATGCAGGAACTTCCCGCTGACCCTTGGGGACCGGGCTCACTGATGGTTCTCATTGCTAGCCCCACGGTCAATTCACTTGTTCGGCCAATTGACGTGGGAGTTCTTGTCCCACTTCTCCGTCTATGGGTCATACGTGACTCAAAAGCACAAGCTCGCCAATATACACCAAGGGGATAGGGAGTCGGACCAGCAGTACTTAGAAAGGTTCGATAAGATCCTGCTGGAGGGCGATCCAGTTAGCGAGGACACGAAGATAGTGGCCATCATGGCTGGATTAAAGAAGGGAACCGAGCTGTGGAAAGAGATGCACCTGTCCTGCCCAAACACTTATGCTGAATGTAGACATAATGCAGGGGTGTATGTGGCTATGCAGGAGGAACTACTGAAGGAGGTAGGTGGTGCCGAGGAGAAGAAGCACAAGAAGTCCGGGGGCACCTATAAGAACCCCAAAAATTTGAAGTCTTTTGACGGAGATGAATACAAGGAGAAGCTGAATCAAGTCATAACAGTCTCCGTCGACCATGTGTTCACAGTTGTCAAAGACAACGCAATGCTGAACAAGCCGAGGAAAATCTGGTAAGACCGCAGCAAGTTGAACCCGAATAAGTACTGCGCTTACCATCAGAGCATCGGTCACTTCACGAGTGAATGTCGGGACCTGCTCAAGCAACTATGGAAATTCTATGAAATGGGAAGCTGGCAGAGTTTGTGAAGAAAGCCCCAGAAAAAATGCCAAGGCCGGGGAGGAAGGAGGAGACGGATGATGAAGACGAGGAAGATGATGTAGACCGTCATACTCCCTAAACAACAGACGTAGGGTCCTCTCCCACCTGCACAGTAGGAATCGAACTGGGAAATCCTCATTCTTGAGGATCTGACGGGACCTGCCGGGGGACTTGAAGATGGAGGTAGTCCATCTCCAAGAAACAGAGGAAGATAGATATTCAGGTTGTCAACCAAGTACAAAAGGGCAGCTCCGGTTCCAAGCCCGCTGCTAAACCCACTGCTGAGTTGACATTCTCTCAGGCAGACTTGGAGGGGATCCTAACCCCCCACAATGACTCGTTGGTGATCAGCGCCAACATCATGAACACGAAGGTCCACCGACTGCTTATGGACACCGGCCCGTACACCAACATTCTCTTTAAGAAGACCCTAGATCTGCTAGGTGACTATGAGTTGTATATCGAACCTTGTAATCATAGGATAGTGGGGTTTGGGGAAGTTGTAACCATTCCCTTAGGTAAAATTAGGTTGAGTGTCGAACTTGTATCGGTCGAGGACCCGGAAAGGAGAATTAATGATTAGACTTGTAAATTTCTTAGTAGTAGATCAATAGTCTACTTACAACGGGTTCCTCGGCCATCCTTTTATCCATGAATTTAAAGTGGCATGTTCAACCTACTACTATTGTCTCAAATTCCCTACTCCTAAAGGTACCGGAACTGTCAAGGGCGACCAAAAGAAAGCAAGAGAATGTTTACTCCAAGTAAAAAGCTGCCATATTAAAAAATTAGTAATGCATGTACTCGTACTTGAAGATGAGGTATAGCATCCGGTGGATGAGCCAAATATTTTGGACGTTATCTCGGTGAAGACCGAGTAAATGGAGGTGGATGACCATCCAGAAGTGATGGAGGTCACCCAGACTGGTCCAGATGATGAGCCCCAACAGCCAACACCGATGGAGCTGGATGAGGTCCTGCGGGAGGAAGAGCCAGCCAACCTGGTCACGCAGGAGTCAGAGGAGGCTCGGAACCCACCTGCGTTGATGAAGGGGGTGAAGACCTCGAACCCTAAGTGGGTTACGAGCCGATGACAAAGGAGAACTGGGATGAGCTCACTGATGATCCAAGGTGAAAGAACAAGAAGATGAGAGCCACCCCCGTGGAGGAGTTAAGAGCGATCCAGGTGGACCCCAATAGAGTAGACTTAGAACTCTTCATAGGTTCTGAGCTGCCGGAGCCATACAGGAGTAAGATGGAAGAGTTCCTGAAGTCCAACCGGGACGTGTTTACCTGGTCCCACGAAGATATGATGGGAATCCCGTTGGAGTATGCATGCCACCGACTGAACATCGATCCAACATAGAAACCTGTCCGCCAGAAGCGAAGGAAGTATAGACCAGAAAAATATGAAGCCCTAACCACGGAGGTGAAGAAGTTGCTCAACAACAAGCTGATCAAAGAGGCACTTTGTCCGCAGTGGGTATCCAACCCAGTACTGGTGAAAAAGCCAAACGGGATGTGGAGACTGTGCATTGACTTCACAGATTTGAATTTGGCATGCCTAAAGGACAACTTCCCACTACCCCACATTGACCAGCTAGTTGATAACACTGCAGGGCATGAAATGATGACATTTATGGATGCTTTTGCAGGTTATCAATAGATAGCGATGTACCTGGATGACCAGGAACACACGACATTCTACACCAACAAGAACATGTTATGCTGGGAAAGGATGTCGTTCGGATTAATCAACCCCGGAGCTACCTACCAAAGATTGGTGAACAAGATATTTGACCAACACATTGGACACACGATGGAGGTGTACGTGGACGATATAGTAGTCAAGAGCTTGCGGAAGGAGGACCACCTAGACCACCTCAAGCAGACCTTTGACATACTACGCCACTACAACATGAAGTTGAATCCAAAGAAGAGTAGCTTCGGTGTACACTCGGGGAAGTTCTTGGGCCACCTGGTGAGCCAAAGAGGGATCGAGGTCAACCCGTCCCTGGTGAAGTGCATCATGGAAATGAAGCCACCCGACTTGGTGAAGAAGGTTCAAAAGTTGACCGGATGTTTGGCGCTTTGAACAGATTTATCTCCAGGTTCGGTGATCGAAATCGCCCGTTCTTCGAAGCGATTAAAGTCAAGAACAAAGACAATTTTCGGTGGACAAGCGAGTGTCAAAAGGCCTTCGAAAACAGTAAAGAATACCTGGCCAACACACATATCCTGTCAAAGCCGGATCCTGGAGAGAAGTTGTATTGGTACCTGGCGGCATCGGAGGTGGCCATCAGCTCGGTGCTAGTCCGAGCCAAATGAAAGACACATCTACCAGTGTACTATGTAAGCCAAGCCTTACACGAAGTAGAGTTGCGGTACTCACCCACAGAGAAGCTAGCTTACGCACTGGTGATGAGTGTTAGAAAGCTGCGGCCATACTTTTTTTACCACCAGGTGGAGGTGTTGATGATGTTCCCACTAAGGCAAATACTGCACCGGCCGGACACTGCAGGACGCTTGTTGAAATGGTCAGTAGAGGTCAGCCAATACGGTATAACCTACGCACCCCTAACAGCGATCAAGGGACAAGCGCTCGTCAATTTTATCGTCGAGCTAACTTTCCCACAAGATCCGACGAGGGGGCGTATAGCTCCGTGGTACCTCTACGTAGACGGACCATCAACTAGCACAACAGTAGGAGCCAATGTGGTACTAATAAGCCCAGACAGACAAGTCTTCACCTCAGTAATTCGATTTAACTTTAGAGCCACAAACAACGAAGCAGAGTATGAAGCGCTAATAACTGGACTTAGGCTATCATTAGCTATGGGAGCAACCAATCTTCAGATTTTCGGAGATTTCCAACTAATAATATCCCAAGTCCGGGGGGAATATGAAGTCAAAGACCAGCAGATGGCCTTGTACTAAAAGATAGTGGCGCACCTGATATTGCTTTTCAAGCAGGTTTACATTGAGCAGATACCGAGGTTGGAGAATACCCAAGCAGATGCACTAGCCCGACTAGCTACGAGTAGCGGTGAAGCTGAACTGACGAAGGTCATCATCACCAAGTTGAAAGACCCCTCGACGTCCAATTATAAAATAAATCAGACTTCGAGTGGGGGCAAGAAGTAGATGATGATTGGCTCACTCCGATCGAAAAATACTTGAAGGATGGATCACTCCCAGAAAATGCATGGGTAGCTAGTCGGCTAGTGAAACAAGCAGCCAGATACACATTGGTGGATGTTCAGCTGTACAAACGTGGATTCTCTCTACCCCTACTCAAATGCTTATCAGAAAAGCAAGGGTTAGAGGTGTTAGAAGAAATCCACCAAGGAATCTGAGGGAGTCACGCTGGGGGGCAAGCTTTGGCATACAAGACGATCAGACAAGGGTACTACTGGCCCACTTTGCACAGAGATGCCATTAGCTTCTCCCGAAGGTGCCGAAAGTGTCAACTATTTGCACCAAACATTCACATTCGTGCGAGCCAAATTAAATCAGTCTTCAGCCCATGGCCTTTTGCAAAATAGGGTATCGACTTGATTGGCCCATTCACACCTGGCAGAGGCGGTGTAAAGTTTGTCGTAGTAGCGGTGGACTATTACACAAAGTGGGCTGAAGTCGAGGCACTCATAACTGTAACGCAGGAGAGAGCAATCAGCTTCATCTAGAAAAACTTGATATGTTGGTTTGGACTCCCGCTGTCGATTGTGACAGATAATGGCAGACAGTTTGACGGTCAGAAGTTGAGGGAGTTCTGCAGTTCGTGGAATATCAAGAAGCACTACTCAACACCATACCATCCACAGTCGAACGGGCAAGTTGAAGCAGTGAACAAGATTTTGAAGCATGTCCTGAAGATCCGTCTAGAAGACAAGAAAGGTAGTTGGGCAGATGAACTTCCAGATGTGCTATGGTCCTATAGAACTTCATACCGAGCCAGTACCGGTGAAACCCCATTTGCCTTAGCTTTCAGGATATAAGCAATCGTACTGGTGGTGGTCCAGAACCAGACTTGGAAAGTAGTGGGATACGATGAAGAAGGTAACAACGAAGCATTGGCAGTGGAGAAAGACATGCTTAAGGAAACCAGAGCCTCTTCAGAACTGAAGAACGCTACCTACAAGAAGAGAGCAGAAAATTACTACAACTCCTAAGTACGAAGCAGAAAATTCAAGGTTGGGAGTTGGTCTTGAGAAGGCGATTAGCGACGCCACTTGGTGTATTTGGGCCAAATTGAGAAGGACCGTTCCGGGTTACTGCAGGTTGGGCTAACGGGGCATATGACCTTGAAGACATGTAAGGAAAACTTCATCATATACTTGGAGCGCAGCACACCTGAAGAAGTATTACTAGTAGTAATGGAAGGGTTGGAGTATGAAAAGAAGCCGCTACGAAGTGAATGCTCAGAAGAATGCTTATATGCCCTCAAATGAGAAGCTGCGACATTTTCTTGAGAGTCTGTCCAAGACCATGTGTGTGTCACGCACTCAGTCTCTCAAGGTTGAAATGATAGATTCATTGTACAAATGTGTGTCATATACTGAAGATGAAGTTGTGAAGAAACTAGAAGCCAATGTCTACACCGG
The DNA here is from genome assembly GCA_026898435.1 of Prunella vulgaris. Classification (NCBI taxonomy): domain Eukaryota; kingdom Viridiplantae; phylum Streptophyta; class Magnoliopsida; order Lamiales; family Lamiaceae; genus Prunella; species Prunella vulgaris. The sequence continues at coordinate 9,837 of JAPKLY010002388.1, read as the reverse complement.
TTCAAGAAGTTGAAGAAAACAGAGTATTTCCAGCTGTTGGCAGTAGGGGAAGGTGAACCACAATTTGTAAATAGACTAGTCAGAGGTTCGCATCAGGAATGTTAATGGCGACCTATGTAAATATCGTTACTCAATAAAGATGGAGTTTTTCAAGAAATTAACTGTTCAAGCTCAAAACACATAAGGACTTAAGTCCCAAAAATATTATCATCTAAAGCTCGAGGCAAAGGCTAAAGTGCCCAGGTTCACTAAGTGTCCTTCTTAAAGGATCACTAAGCACCCACTGCCCAAAGTTAGGAAAATTCTCAAAAGATGGTTTAAAACGTCTAAGGCAAGGTTTTTAAAACCCAAATTGTCCAAGAGAACAACAAAAGCACAATTTGATGCCCTAAGGCGTAAGACGAACAATTCGCTGCCCTAAGCGACGTAAGACGAACAAATAAGTGCCCAATAAAAAAGTACGATTCGTAGTCCTAAGCGACGTAAAACGAATAATTCGCTTCCCAAAGTGGTATAAGATGAACAATCACGTACCAAAAATATAAATGCGAGCTAATAAAAGATAATAACGTGCGAAAATTAAACTAAAGCTAAGTTGAGCAGAAAAATGTAATTCATTCAAAAACACTTAGAAAATTTCTAAGTGTGAAGAGTGGTGCTGGTTACAAGGGCCAACTAGTTGGCCATCTTTGAAAGCAAAAAGCACATACCAGGCGAACTACATAAACTTAGTGAGCTATTACAAATTGAAACAAAAATAAAAATAAAGAAAGAAAAGCCCTATGTCTCCAGAGCAGTCGAAGGAGCGGCAGGGGCATTAGTGGGGGCTTCAGTCGAAGGAGCGGCGTGGGCATTAATGGGGGCGACCTCAGCAGCGGCCTCCTGACCAGTGGGAGGAGAGAGAGTTGGCATCTCAGTAATATTCTCCAACCCACTGCTATCCAGCGTGCTGGTATCAATCATGATTTCCCTCGTAAGGTTCTGCATCTGCTCGTCAGTAGGGGGAGTTCACTGTTCTTCCTCAGCAGTGGGGGCCTCACTGGAATTTATGTCTTGAAGTGTGCAGGGACGAAGTCTAGCTCGATCCCCAGTTAGGCGAGGTCACCAATGTCCAACTCCGTGTTGGCTGTGAGCTTGGCCTTTCCCATATACTCATTCAACTCTCCAACGAGGGCCTCCCACTCATCATCCTGGTGGGACCTAGCCCAATGGAAAGCTCGGAGGACTTCAGCATAGCACTGGATGAAGTCGAGATCTGACGCCTCCGCCTTCTAGACTACCGGAGCATCAGGTGAAATTGAAACAACGAGAAGGCATTGGAGCTCAGCAATCCTATTGGCCCCAGTGGCGACCTCTTCTCTCAGCTGAGAGCACTCCATCTGGGCTCCCCTACTTAGCCCCCTCTCCAATTAGAGCTCCCTCCTGGACAAGGCGAGCTCCCCATCCTTGGCAGCGAGCTTCTCGGCGAGCTCAGAATCCTTGGCTTTTACGGCTGCCTCGGCATTCCTTTGGATCTAGGCGAACTGCTGAGTGACCCTCTCCAGCTTGTTTAGGGCACTTTGTTCTGCCGCAAGAGACACCGAGACCTTTTCTTTGGCAATCTCCGCCGCCTTTTTTGCCTTGGAGAGTTGCTCGGCCATCCTCAAATAGGAGAAGTTCTTCTCCAAATGAGCTTTCTCGATCTCCAACACCTGATCGATCGCCCGCTGACCCACGAGCAGGATCCCACTGGCATGATGCATTGCCAATCAGATATTATCAACGGGCAATTGCCCCTCAACGGTGACTAGCTGAGTATTGGTCTAGTGCCTTGGGACCTCCCTTATTGCCCGAACGGCAAGCCCATCGGGAAGATTGCGTAAGGTGGACAAGGACCGGGAGCGCTCGTACGAGTGGAGGACCTCGCTCATATTGGGATGTGCAATGGACGCATACCTACAAGAGTCAAAATACTTAGATAAAAATCTTGAAAGAAAACTTACCACAAGAAGATTTGTCCAAAGAAAATTACTTACCCAACTCTAGCTGGGTCCCAACCCAGGAGGGTATCGTCCAACACTTGGACGCCAAACGGTGATGGGGCCGCAATTGGAGGAGCGGTTGATGTAATGGATAGGGGAGCGGTGGAGTGCACAGAGCCGCCCTGACCTGAGCCAGAGCCACCTCGCCCACCTCGCTCAGACTCCTCGTCGCTCAAGGCAACTCTGGACCTCTTTTGAGCTTGGGCCTCCCCCTCACTCACTCGTGACCCATCCCCACGGTATAAATTCTTCTTTGTTTTGGGGGGGTGGAGGTTGAGGAGTTCGCTCCGAAGTGGTGGCAGCTCGTCCACCATCTATTCTGGTCGTGGCGACCTGAGTGGTCTTAGCGACCTGTGTTTTTTAGACCTTGGGGGACACCTTTTATTGAGTTTCAGAGCCCCTAACACCTTCCTTTGAGGTGAGCTGAGCGAGCTCCGCCTTTTTATTTGCCGCCAGAGCGGACGCAGAGGGTGGTCCTTTCTTATTAGGGCGAGGTGGTCCCATCTGGAGTTTTCGAATGAAGATATCAAAAGCCTCAGGAACCTCAATCGGAGGGATCGCAACCGTCACACCTTGATCTGCACAAGTACAGAGGGTTAGACAAAATCTGATAAATGATAAGAGTCAGATAATGAACTTGGCGAACTACGCGAGCTATTGAGAGATTGTTACCTGGAAGCTCTGGGGCTTGTGCAGTGTGATGATGTGGTGACGTAAGGACAAGGGCAGTTCGCCTGCAATGATGCTTGCTCAGGTGCTCGATATTCCGATCCTTACGGTTCCTCAGGTAGCACACCGTGCGAACAAACTCGATCACCTTGGAAACGTCAGAAGGCGTACGATAGGGCTTGTGATGCTTCGGAGCTACAAATAGAAAAAGAATTAGATTAGTAAATCTAATTCAACCCACGCACACCGAAATGGGCCACCTATTGCTAACCTATCCGTATTCCTCATGAGAATTGATACAGCCTCCTCGCGCCCGGTATAGTTAGTAGAAGCCCGCCAATCTCCACCGATGAAGATGAATTGCTCCTTCCAATCACAGATTTTGTTCGGAAGGCTCTCTATAAACTTCTCTCCGAGTCGAGCTTTCAGGTAAGAGTAACATTTACCCTCGGAGGACTGTTTTGCAAGGGTGTAAATGGCGCTTGGCGATCGGTGGGCGGTCGAGTGCCGCTAAGCACCTAGACCGCCTAGGCGCCGCTTAGGCGGTGCCAAGGTTTTTTTATTTTATTTTTATTAATATTAAAAAAAATTCTAAATATATATTAATAAAAATATACATTATACGATAAATTATAAATTTAAAATATAGTTCATAATAATCACAAAATATAACAAGTCAACAAAATGTTAAAAATTATCATAATACAACATTGTCCAACTTCTAAATGAAACACAAAAAGAGCAAAATATATAGTACGAATAAATTATGAAGTACTCCCTCAGTCCCGGAACTACTTTCATAGTAGTTTCAGGCACATGGATTAAGAAAAAGTAAGTATGTGAGTGTAAAGTTTCAACAATAAAATAAGAAAAAGTGTACTTTATTGACTTTTGTGAGTGTAAAAACTTTCCTTTTTAGGTGTGTGAAAGAAGAGTTGGGACGTCCAAATAAGGAAAGCGTGAAAGTAGTTTTGGGACGGAGGGAGTAGTTCAATTAAACTTTCATTTTTTAGTAAATTAGTTTTTATTTTTAATTTTAGATCTAACTTTTAAGTTGAAATAAAAATTAAAAAAAGAAGAGTAATGGCTATCTAGGTGGTGCCAAGACGGCCTCAGCGGCCACCTAGGCGGTCCTCGACAGTGCCAAATGTGTTTAGCGGATTTTTCTCGGTGATTTGATCTTGGCATCGGCAGCAGAGGGCCTTCAAGCGCCTAGGCGGTCTCGGCGACCGCCATTTACATCCATGCTATTTTGTGACACTGAAGGCTTGATTAATCTCCGCCGAGGTCAAGCGATTTTTGTATCCCTCAAGGCCAAAGACCATCAACATGACCAATAAACTGCTCCAAGCATTCAGAGTGAGCTGTGTGATGACGATGTTGGTGTCCATAAGGAACTGGTCAATGATCGGGTGCAGGGGCAACGTAAGCCCGACATCCAATGTGTGAACATTAATAGCGGTGAGACCCGGTGGAGGTAAGTCAGCTCGTTCCTTTAGACCAGGGGCATAAAGGTGGATGTCCAAAGGAATGTGATACTTCTCAAGGAGGTGGGGAAGCACAAACTCCGAGATGATGCTCTTTACGGAGTTTGCCTTGTAATCAAATTTGTCGTCTGCCTCCCTTATAGTTCGCTCGGGAGTGGTGAAGTTCACCTGGTACCTCTCCATGTACTCTCCCTAGTCCAATTCGTGCTTGTTGGCGGTGGGAATGCTATGTTCAGGGAGTTGGGAAATTAATGGAGCGAAGGTACTCAAGAGTAACTTCATCCTTCTCCTCTAGTTCGCGCACCGCCTCGCCAGACTCAGCGACCTCCTCTCCACCCTCGGCGACCTCCCCTCCGCTTTTGGCGACCTCCTCAGCAGCCCTGGAGGCCTCTCATTCCCTCCCTCGGGTGAGCTCCTCCCAAAGCTCGTGGAGATCGTCATCAGGACCACCTCCAGAGCTGGTGGTCCTCTTCCCAGAGTCAGAGCAGACCTCGCCGGGTAGCTCGCCAGATCCAGGGCGAGCTACTGAAGTCGCCTCGAAACTAGATCCAATGATGATTGGGGTCAGTTGAGGGATTGGTGTTTCGTCACTAGTCCTGGGTCTCTTTCCCGAGTTACGATTCGATAAAGTACGACTTGAGGATCCAATAGACATTGTGTTTGGTGGATGCGAGGTCTAAAAGTTTATGGAATATCTAAAGTTCAAATTTTCGGTGGCCGGAAAAGCTCAAAGATTGGCCGGAAATTATGGCGAATTACCAGAAAAACAGAAAAAGAAAAAGAAAACGGAAGATCTGCAAAGAAAGAGTTAAAGGATAAGAAGGATCAATGTCACTACCTTGAAGAATCGAAAGTAAATCCAACAAATGCTAGGAATCAATCGCCTAAAAATGCTTGGAATGCTTGGGTTTGCTCTGGAAATTCAAAGGATCGAAAGTAAGGAATGAAACAGTTATTCCTTATTTATAGGAAGAAGACGGGCAAAGTGTAGTTTTGAAAGAATTCAGGGACCCATGTGCAAAGAATTTGAAAGTATGGAATGATGGGCGAGGGAATTGAGGTGTGGAAAGGTGTGCATGATGCCTCGAATTCTGCACCACGTCAGCTCATACGCCGCCCAGAGGTAGTTAACTATAGAGCTCGGCACCATATAAAAGGGAGTTCGCCTTTACTAAAGCTCGCCCACACATTAGAAGTATCATGATGTGGACGAGCTGGGGGGCAAATGTTTATAGGCGAACTAAAGCGAACTACTAATGGAGGATTAACAAAATAAATAACTCAAGGCTAAGGAGCTCGCCAGGTTGACACTTTGTCACGTCACCACCTCTGACTACATCAATGAGTTGTTGGCCATGCCCAATGAAGATGAAATTTTGGACATCACACGATTGAAGAGAAAGGACTGCCCTGTAGATTTATCTACCTCTAATGTTCAGAAGATTGGAAAAAAACAAGAAGTCATTGTTACGGAAATGGATACTGAGGAGGATAGTGACGAGGCAATAATACCTAAAGAAGTGGTAAAACATTTGAAAGACATGGAAGGAACTGTACAAAACATTAATGCCTCATTTGGTTAGTTAGACAAGCTAAGATAAATTAAATTTTCTTATCTAATTTGATTTTTGGTTTGGTGGACAAAGGCCCAAGATTAACAAAAAGCCCAAAACTAAAATTCAATTATCTTATGAATGGTAGATAATATTATCTTAGGAAGGAGGTATGATAATAATCAATTGTGTTTATCATTACTAAAATACTCCTCTTATACTGGAAAGGAGAACCATCATTCACTTTATTTTTGTTTATGATATAGAGGGCAAAATTGTCAATTGCATATTTTTTTATTATTAATCTTACAATCCAAATATTCAAAATGAAATTATCTTACATTACTAATTATCTTAATCCATCAATCCAAATATACTATTTAACTCACAAATAACAATCTCTAGATTATAATCTTATCTAATATATCTTGAGTTATTTATCTTGTCCATTGAACCAAATGGGCTCTAAGAGAAATTAGGGAGGAAGTAAGGAAGATCCCTAATACAATAATCAGTATAAGAATCAAACATGGCATGGAGGATATTGTGAAGAAAATTCATGAAAAAGGAGTACAAGAGAAGGAAGTCTTACTCGCTAAGTTCAATAAGACTGTGGACTGTCTAAATGAACATAACTTAATTCTTAAGAAGGATGTTCTTACAAAGGCTAATGATATGGAGTATCTGAAGAAGAAAGTTGATGAGATGCATGAAGAAAATGCAAAATTGAAGAAATTTGTTATTGGTTTGATGACTGATGTTAGCAGCATACTTGAAAAATCTAGTGAAATGGAGAAGACTCTTACTCAGAAACTGGATTCCATTTTGACATCTATTGATGATGGCAAAAAGGGAGAAAATAAGAGAGAAACAAGAGAAGAAGATCTTTAAATCAATTGTTGAAGAGAAAAAAGCTCTGGAAAGCCAATTTGTTACTGCAAGGTCTAAGAATCTATCTACCAGAGTGGTTGAAGAGAAGGATAGGAAGGAATTGGTTGAAAGTGGCAAGAATAGTCAAGGGAAGATCATCAAATTGTTAATTTCAAAGCCAATAATGAAGAATCCCACTGTTAAGCACTATTAAGGACAAACTGCCATGGGTCCTTGGGAGAGAAAGGCGAAATAGAGACAAGTGCTTAACAAGGCTGAGAGAATGAAGAATCAACCAAAGCACCATCATGGTAGCTTTGTCAAAGAAAGAACATTTTTTGAACCATTGAATGTTCATCCCTTAAGACAGAAATCTCCAAAAGAAGTTGATGTTAAGGAGATTGAAAAGGAAGCTACCAAAACTCTTATGGGAGAATTCAAATTAATTGTGAATTTATATTCATCTTTGAATAGGCTAAGGACTATAGCTGAAAATTTTGACATGTTTAGAGATCTGAAGAATCAAGGTATGCTTTACATTGGAAAGAATGCATACCTAGCTGATGGAGGATCAGCAACTGCTAGGAAGAAACCCTCTAAAAAGAAGTTCAAATCCAAGAAAGATTAGGAGGTGTTTGTAGAGTATGAGTTGAAGCTCATGTTGCAGTATTTGCAGGAATTTGATGAATCACAGAAGTTAATACAACAAGGTATCATTCCAACCCAGAAGACTGATTCTGAAGACAATGAAGAAGAAGAAGAAGAAGCAGATCCTAAACATAGGATAAGATGAAGAAGTGGAAGAATTTGAAGATATTCTGAAGGAGCTAAAGGAGTGATAGCACACTAAAAATTGTAATAGTTTTTTAGTCTATCTGAAAATTGGTTGTAAGTTGTATATAAACTTTATTTACTTATTACAACTTAGCTTTCAATTCAGTGTGTATGTTTTCTTATTGAGAAAGTGTGCTTGAAGATTTCACTTATGAAATGTGTTATTAGATTTAGTGGCAAGGGAAAGCTTAGGCTAAGGTACATTGGCCCATTCGAAATTTTGGAACGAGTTGGTGATGTAGCTTATCGACTTGTTCTACCTCCAGCACTTGCTGCGATACACAATGTTTTTCATGTGTCTATGCTGAGGAAGTACATGCATGATCCGAGTCATATAATCAATGACAACTCTGTGGAGATTAACAAAGATATGACGTATGAAGAAGTACCCGAGCTCATTTTGAAAAAGAGAATTCATAAGCTTCTTAATAAAGAAGTAGTTCTTGTCAAAGTGCAATGGAGTCGACATGGAAATGATGAGGTTACATGAGAATGTGAAGATGAGCTACAAGCAAAGTATCCTAACTTCATTTCACGAGGTACAATTCCAAATTCCAAGGGCGAATTTTTATTCTTTTTTTTTTGGAGGGGTGGGGGGTATAGTATGTGATACCCAGAGTATTAATTTTATATCATGTCTAAGATTTATTATTATTTTTCATTAATATTTATTATTATTATTATTGTTATTAATATTTATTATTATTATTATTATTATTTTCATTTTGTTAAATTGAAGTTATGCTTAGGGGTATATAATATAATAATTGTTGTGTTACTTTCTAAGAATTAACATGTATCATGCGTGTAAATACATGTATATATATATATGGCTTAGTCTTGTATGCACCAGTTACACGATGCAACTCAAGTTCATTTTTAAAAAGATACAGAAAATACTACTGAAAAGTTACACAGATTATTACTCAAAAGTGTATTTTTAATGATGTATCTTTTCTGTAATAATTTGTGTAACTTTTTAAAAATGAACTTGAGTTGCACGGTGTAACTGGTACACAAGAGACTTACTCTATATATATATATATGGATTAGTCTTGTATGCACCAGTTACACGGAGCAACTCAAGTTCATTTTTTAAAAGTTAAACAAAATACTACTGAAAAGTTACACAGGTTATTAGTGAAAATTGTATCTTTTATAGTTTAACTTTTCAGTAATAACATATTTAACTTTTCAGTAGTATTTTGTTTAACTTTTAAAAAATGAACTTGAGTTGCACCGTGTAACTGGTGCACAAGAGACTTACTCTATATATATATATATTTTGGGTTAGTTATAGGCGATAGTGGTTATTAACTGTGTGCGCTCTCCTAATTAAATCTTAGGCCTCAATTATCTCAGTTAATATTTCTTTGAATATAAAGGTTTGATAATGACGATCACACGCAGTCATTTGAGTTTCATGATTTTCTTAATAATAATTTCTATTTAATCGCTATTTATACGTTTTTCTTGTTAGTCTTGAAAAGATAACACCGAATACATATTTCTCTCCCTTGATAAAATTCTTGGCATATATATATAGTCGAGCCTCAGATTATTCAAAGTAATTAACTATTTCTTCAATTATATTGTATTTTGCTGAGGAAATTAAATTCCATCACTTCTATAAAGATCTCCTTCTTGGAACTTGCAGCAGTATCCGATCGTTTATCTTTGTATCGAAAACGGTAACAAATTTATCAATTTTACATTACAAATTTACTCTTCTACTTCATGTGCTATAGTTACGACGACCTGGAATTTAGAGTTTATAAAATGAATTTCTCTTTTACGTGGGTTAGCTCATTTGGTTATTGGACTCCTCACTTAAGTGGGTGACCAGGTTCCATTCCCTATGGAAACAAATTAAGGAAAATACAACGTGCCTTTGAAATAATTTTTGGAGTACTTTGGGGCTTGGTGACAACTAACATTTATCGATTATAAAAAACATGAATTCCTCTTTCTTAACTTTACTTATCAATTTAGGTTATACTAGATTGTTGATGCGAATTTTTGTTAGGGAGTTTAAATATTAGTTGAAATATCTAAGAATCTAGTGAATAAAATAGATTGAATTAAGATTGGATTCAATCTGGATGTGCCCAATTTTTTTATTATAGCTTACAAGATGTCATAATCGTGGTGTATTTTGTTTGAGTTTAGTGGATATCATTTTCTTAATTCTATCATTCCCTTACTTTTGATTATCAAGGTCAGTTGCATGCCCTAATAACTTGATCATTATTATTCCGAAACATTGAATATTTAGTGAAATATCTTCTTTATATATTGTTATAGATAATCTCAAACCCCATGTAATTGTTAGTCAGAATGTGGTCTTAATTGTTATTATTTTTGTGAACCTTGTAATTTATGAAATTAGATTAATTTATAATA
>JAPKLY010002387.1:0-25591 GCA_026898435.1 Prunella vulgaris | reverse complement strand
TATTATAAATTAATCTAATTTCATAAATTACAAGGTTCACAAAAATAATAACAATTAAGACCACATTCTGACTAACAATTACATGGGGTTTGAGATTATCTATAACAATATATAAAGAAGATATTTCACTAAATATTCAATGTTTCGGAACAATAATGATCAAGTTATTAGGGCATGCAACTGACCTTGATAATCAAAAGTAAGGGAATGATAGAATTAAGAAAATGATATCCACTAAACTCAAACAAAATACACCACGATTATGACATCTTGTAAGCTATAATAAAAAAATTGGGCACATCCAGATTGAATCCAATCTTAATTCAATCTATTTTATTCACTAGATTCTTAGATATTTCAACTAATATTTAAACTCCCTAACAAAAATTCGCATCAACAATCTAGTATAACCTAAATTGATAAGTAAAGTTAAGAAAGAGGAATTCATGTTTTTTATAATCGATAAATGTTAGTTGTCACCAAGCCCCAAAGTACTCCAAAAATTATTTCAAAGGCACGTTGTATTTTCCTTAATTTGTTTCCATAGGGAATGGAACCTGGTCACCCACTTAAGTGAGGAGTCCAATAACCAAATGAGCTAACCCACGTAAAAGAGAAATTCATTTTATAAACTCTAAATTCCAGGTCGTCGTAACTATAGCACATGAAGTAGAAGAGTAAATTTGTAATGTAAAATTGATAAATTTGTTACCGTTTTCGATACAAAGATAAACGATCGGATACTGCTGCAAGTTCCAAGAAGGAGATCTTTATAGAAGTGATGGAATTTAATTTCCTCAGCAAAATACAATATAATTGAAGAAATAGTTAATTACTTTGAATAATCTGAGGCTCGACTATATATATATGCCAAGAATTTTATCAAGGGAGAGAAATATGTATTCGGTGTTATCTTTTCAAGACTAACAAGAAAAACGTATAAATAGCGATTAAATAGAAATTATTATTAAGAAAATCATGAAACTCAAATGACTGCGTGTGATCGTCATTATCAAACCTTTATATTCAAAGAAATATTAACCGAGATAATTGAGGCCTAAGATTTAATTAGGAGAGCGCACACAGTTAATAACCACTATCGCCTATAACTAACCCAAAATATATATATATATAGAGTAAGTCTCTTGTGCACCAGTTACACGGTGCAACTCAAGTTCATTTTTTAAAAGTTAAACAAAATACTACTGAAAAGTTAAATATGTTATTACTGAAAAGTTAAACTGTAAAAGATACACTTTTCACTAATAACCTGTGTAACTTTTCAGTAGTATTTTGTTTAACTTTTAAAAAATGAACTTGAGTTGCTCCGTGTAACTGGTGCATACAAGACTAATCCATATATATATATATAGAGTAAGTCTCTTGTGTACCAGTTACACCGTGCAACTCAAGTTCATTTTTAAAAAGTTACACAAATTATTACAGAAAAGATACATCATTAAAAATACACTTTTGAGTAATAATCTGTGTAACTTTTCAGTAGTATTTTCTGTATCTTTTTAAAAATGAACTTGAGTTGCATCGTGTAACTGGTGCATACAAGACTAAGCCATATATATATATACATGTATTTACACGCATGATACATGTTAATTCTTAGAAAGTAACACAACAATTATTATATTATATACCCCTAAGCATAACTTCAATTTAACAAAATGAAAATAATAATAATAATAATAATAAATATTAATAACAATAATAATAATAATAAATATTAATGAAAAATAATAATAAATCTTAGACATGATATAAAATTAATACTCTGGGTATCACATACTATACCCCCCACCCCTCCCAAAAAAAAGAATAAAAATTCGCCCTTGGAATTTGGAATTGTACCTCGTGAAATGAAGTTAGTTTACTTTGCTTGTAGCTCATCTTCACATTCTCATGTAACCTCATCATTTCCATGTCGACTCCATTGCACTTTGACAAGAACTACTTCTTTATTAAGAAGCTTGTGAATTCTCTTTTTCAAAATGAGCTCGGGTACTTCTTCATACGTCATATCTTTGTTAATCTCCACAGAGTTGTCATTGATTATATGACTCGGATCATGCATGTACTTCCTCAGCATAGACACATGAAAAACATTGTGTATCGCAGCAAGTGCTGGAGGTAGAATAAGTCGATAAGCTACATCACCAACTCGTTCCAAAATTTCGAATGGGCCAATGTACCTTAGCCTAAGCTTTCCCTTGCCACTAAATCTAATAACACATTTCATAAGTGAAATCTTCAAGAACACTTTCTCAATAAGAAAACATACACACTGAATTGAAAGCTAAGTTGTAATAAGTAAATAAAGTTTATATACAACTTACAACCAATTTTCAGATAGACTAAAAAACTATTACAGTTTTTAGTGTGCTATCACTCCTTTAGCTCCTTCAGAATATCTTCAAATTCTTCCACTTCTTCATCTTATCCTATGTTTAGGATCTGCTTCTTCTTCTTCTTCTTCTTCATTGTCTTCAGAATCAGTCTTCTGGGTTGGAATGATACCTTGTTGTATTAACTTCTGTGATTCATCAAATTCCTGCAAATACTGCAACATGAGCTTCAACTCATACTCTACAAACACCTCCTAATCTTTCTTAGATTTGAACTTCTTTTTAGAGGGTTTCTTCCTAGCAGTTGTTGATCCTCCATCAGCTAGGTATGCATTCTTTCCAATGTAAAGCATACCTTGATTCTTCAGATCTCTAAACATGTCAAAATTTTCAGCTATAGTCCTTAGCCTATTCAAAGATGAATATAAATTCACAATTAATTTGAATTCTCCCATAAGAGTTTTGGTAGCTTCCTTTTCAATCTCCTTAACATCAACTTCTTTTGGAGATTTCTGTCTTAAGGGATGAACATTCAATGGTTCAAAAAATGTTCTTTCTTTGACAAAGCTACCATGATGGTGCTTTGGTTGATTCTTCATTCTCTCAGCCTTGTTAAGCACTTGTCTCTATTTCGCCTTTCTCTCCCAAGGACCCATGGCAGTTTGTCCTTAATAGTGCTTAACAGTGGGATTCTTCATTATTGGCTTTGAAATTAACAATTTGATGATCTTCCCTTGACTATTCTTGCCACTTTCAACCAATTCCTTCCTATCCTTCTCTTCAACCACTCTGGTAGATAGATTCTTAGACCTTGCAGTAACAAATTGGCTTTCCAGAGCTTTTTTCTCTTCAACAATTGATTTAAAGATCTTCTTCTCTTGTTTCTCTCTTATTTTCTCCCTTTTTGCCATCATCAATAGATGTCAAAATGGAATCCAGTTTCTGAGTAAGAGTCTTCTCCATTTCACTAGATTTTTCAAGTATGCTGCTAACATCAGTCATCAAACCAATAATAAATTTCTTCAATTTTGCATTTTCTTCATGCATCTCATCAACTTTCTTCTTCAGATACTCCATATCATTAGCCTTTGTAAGAACATCCTTCTTAAGAATTAAGTTATGTTCATTTAGACAGTCCACAGTCTTATTGAACTTAGCGAGTAAGACTTCCTTCTCTTGTACTCCTTTTTCATGATTTTTCTTCACAATATCCTCCATGCCATGTTTGATTCTTATACTGATTATTGTATTAGGGATCTTCCTTACTTCCTCCCTAATTTCTCTTAGAGCCCATTTGGTTCAATGGACAAGATAAATAACTCAAGATAGATTAGATAAGATTATAATCTAGAGATTGTTATTTGTGAGTTAAATAGTATATTTGGATTGATGGATTAAGATAATTAGTAATGTAAGATAATTTCATTTTGAATGTTTGGATTGTAAGATTAATAATAAAAAAATATACAATTGACAATTTTGCCCTCTATATCATAAACAAAAATAAAGTGAATGATGGTTCTCCTTTCCAGTATAAGAGGAGTATTTTAGTAATGATAAACACAATTGATTATTATCATACCTCCTTCCTAAGATAATATTATCTACCATTCATAAGATAATTGAATTTTAGTTTTGGGCTTTTTGTTAATCTTGGGCCTTTGTCCACCAAACCAAACATCAAATTAGATAAGAAAATTTAATTTATCTTAGCTTGTCTAACTAACCAAATGAGGCATTAATGTTTTGTACAGTTCCTTCCATGTCTTTCAAATGTTTTACCACTTCTTTAGGTATTATTGCCTCGTCACTATCCTCCTCAGTATCCATTTCCGTAACAATGACTTCTTGTTTTTTTCCAATCTTCTGAACATTAGAGGTAGATAAATCTACAGGGCAGTCCTTTCTCTTCAATCGTGTGATGTCCAAAATTTCATCTTCATTGGGCATGGCCAACAACTCATTGATGTAGTCAGAGGTGGTGACGTGGCAAAGTGTCAACCTGGCGAGCTCCTTAGCCTTGAGTTATTTATTTTGTTAATCCTCCATTAGTAGTTCGCTTTAGTTCGCCTATAAACATTTGCCCCCCAGCTCGTCCACATCATGATACTTCTAATGTGTGGGCGAGCTTTAGTAAAGGCGAACTCCCTTTTATATGGTGCCGAGCTCTATAGTTAACTACCTCTGGGCGGCGTATGAGCTGACGTGGTGCAGAATTCGAGGCATCATGCACACCTTTCCACACCTCAATTCCCTCGCCCATCATTCCATACTTTCAAATTCTTTGCACATGGGTCCCTGAATTCTTTCAAAACTACACTTTGCCCGTCTTCTTCCTATAAATAAGGAATAACTGTTTCATTCCTTACTTTCGATCCTTTGAATTTCCAGAGCAAACCCAAGCATTCCAAGCATTTTTAGGCGATTGATTCCTAGCATTTGTTGGATTTACTTTCGATTCTTCAAGGTAGTGACATTGATCCTTCTTATCCTTTAACTCTTTCTTTGCAGATCTTCCGTTTTCTTTTTCTTTTTCTGTTTTTCTGGTAATTCGCCATAATTTCCGGCCAATCTTTGAGCTTTTCCGGCCACCGAAAATTTGAACTTTAGATATTCCATAAACTTTTAGACCTCGCATCCACCAAACACAATGTCTATTGGATCCTCAAGTCGTACTTTATCGAATCGTAACTCGGGAAAGAGACCCAGGACTAGTGACGAAACACCAATCCCTCAACTGACCCCAATCATCATTGGATCTAGTTTCGAGGCGACTTCAGTAGCTCGCCCTGGATCTGGCGAGCTACCCGGCGAGGTCTGCTCTGACTCTGGGAAGAGGACCACCAGCTCTGGAGGTGGTCCTGATGACGATCTCCACGAGCTTTGGGAGGAGCTCACCCGAGGGAGGGAATGAGAGGCCTCCAGGGATGCTGAGGAGGTCGCCAAAAGCGGAGGGGAGGTCGCCGAGGGTGGAGAGGAGGTCGCTGAGTCTGGCGAGGCGGTGCGCGAACTAGAGGAGAAGGATGAAGTTACTCTTGAGTACCTTCGCTCCATTAATTTCCCAACTCCCTGAACATAGCATTCCCACCGCCAACAAGCACGAATTGGACTAGGGAGAGTACATGGAGAGGTACCAGGTGAACTTCACCACTCCCGAGTGAACTATAAGGGAGGCAGACGACAAATTTGATTACAAGGCGAACTCCGTAAAGAGCATCATCTCGGAGTTTGTGCTTCCCCACCTCCTTGAGAAGTATCACATTCCTTTGGACATCCACCTTTATGCCCCTGGTCTAAAGGAGCGAGCTGACTTACCTCCACCGGGTCTCACCGCTATTAATGTTCACACATTGGATGTCGGGCTTACGTTGCCCCTGCACCCGATCATTGACCAGTTCCTTATGGACACCAACATCGTCATCACACAGCTCACTCTGAATGCTTGGAGCAGTTTATTGGTCATGTTGATGGTCTTTGGCCTTGAGGGATACAAAAATCGCTTGACCTCGGCGGAGATTAATCAAGCCTTCAGTGTCACAAAATAGCATGGATGTAAATGGCGGTCGCCGAGACCGCCTAGGCGCTTGAAGGCCCTCGGCTGCCGATGCCAAGATCAAATCACCGAGAAAAATCCGCTAAACACATTTGGCACTGCCGAGGACCGCCTAGGTGGCCGCTGAGGCCGTCTTGGCACCACCTAGATAGTCATTACTCTTCTTTTTTTAATTTTTATTTCAACTTAAAAGTTAGATCTAAAATTAAAAATAAAAACTAATTTACTAAAAAATGAAAGTTTAATTGAACTACTCCCTCCGTCCCAAAACTACTTTCACGCTTTCCTTATTTGGACGTCCCAACTCTTCTTTCACACACCTAAAAAGGAAACTTTTTACACTCACAAAAGTCAATAAAGTACACTTTTTCTTATTTTATTGTTGAAACTTTACACTCACATACTTACTTTTTCTTAATCCATGTGCCTGAAACTACTATGAAAGTAGTTCCGGGACGGAGGGAGTACTTCATAATTTATTCGTACTATATATTTTGCTCTTTTTGTGTTTCATTTAGAAGTTGGACAATGTTGTATTATGATAATTTTTAACATTTTGTTGACTTGTTATATTTTGTGATTATTATGAACTATATTTTAAATTTATAATTTATCGTATAATGTATATTTTTATTAATATATATTTAGAATTTTTTTTAATATTAATAAAAATAAAATAAAAAAACCTTGGCACCGCCTAAGCGGCGCCTAGGCGGTCTAGGTGCTTAGCGGCACTCGACCGCCCACCGATCGCCAAGCGCCATTTACACCCTTGCAAAACAGTCCTCCGAGGGTAAATGTTACTCTTACCTGAAAGCTCGACTCGGAGAGAAGTTTATAGAGAGCCTTCCGAACAAAATCTGTGATTGGAAGGAGCAATTCATCTTCATCGGTGGAGATTGGCGGGCTTCTACTAACTATACCGGGCGAGGAGGCCGTATCAATTCTCATGAGGAATACGGATAGGTTAGCAATAGGTGGCCCATTTCGGTGTGCGTGGGTTGAATTAGATTTACTAATCTAATTCTTTTTCTTTTTGCAGCTCCGAAGCATCACAAGCCCTATCGTACGCCTTCTGACGTTTCCAAGGTGA
The DNA here is from genome assembly GCA_026898435.1 of Prunella vulgaris. NCBI lineage: Eukaryota > Viridiplantae > Streptophyta > Magnoliopsida > Lamiales > Lamiaceae > Prunella > Prunella vulgaris. The sequence continues at coordinate 18,588 of JAPKLY010002387.1, read as the reverse complement.
TCGAGTTTGTTCGCACGGTGTGCTACCTGAGGAACCGTAACGATCGGAATATCGAGCACCCGAGCAAGCATCATTGCAGGCGAACTGCCCTTGTCCTTACGTCACCTCATCATCACACTGCACAAGCCCCAGAGCTTCCAGGTAACAATCTCTCAATAGCTCGCGTAGTTCGCCAAGTTCATTATCTGACTCTTATCATTTATCAGATTTTGTCTAACCCTCTGTACTTGTGCAGATCAAGGTGTGACGGTTGCGATCCCTCCGATTGAGGTTCCTGAGGCTTTTGATATCTTCATTCGAAAACTCCAGATGGGACCACCTCGCCCTAATAAGAAAGGACCACCCTCTGCGTCCGCTCTGGCGGCAAATAAGAAGGCGGAGCTCGTTCAGCTCACCTCAAAGGAAGGTGTTAGGGGCTCTGAAACTCAATAAAAGGTGTCCCCCAAGGTCTAAAAAACACAGGTCGCTAAGACCACTCAGGTCGCCACGACCAGAATAGATGGTGGACGAGCTGCCACCACTTCGGAGCGAACTCCTCAACCTCCACCCCCCCCCCCCAAAACAAAGAAGAATTTATACCGTGGGGATGGGTCACGAGTGAGTGAGGGGGAGGCCCAAGCTCAAAAGAGGTCCAGAGTTGCCTTGAGCGACGAGGAGTCTGAGCGAGGTGGGCGAGGTGGCTCTGGCTCAGGTCAGGGCGGCTCTGTGCACTCCACCGCTCCCCTATCCATTACATCAACCGCTCCTCCAATTGCGGCCCCATCACCGTTTGGCGTCCAAGTGTTGGACGATACCCTCCTGGGTTGGGACCCAGCTAGAGTTGGGTAAGTAATTTTCTTTGGACAAATCTTCTTGTGGTAAGTTTTCTTTCAAGATTTTTATCTAAGTATTTTGACTCTTGTAGGTATGCGTCCATTGCACATCCCAATATGAGCGAGGTCCTCCACTCGTACGAGCGCTCCCGGTCCTTGTCCACCTTACGCAATCTTCCCGATGGGCTTGCCGTTCGGGCAATAAGGGAGGTCCCAAGGCACTAGACCAATACTCAGCTAGTCACCGTTGAGGGGCAATTGCCCGTTGATAATATCTGATTGGCAATGCATCATGCCAGTGGGATCCTGCTCGTGGGTCAGCGGGCGATCGATCAGGTGTTGGAGATCGAGAAAGCTCATTTGGAGAAGAACTTCTCCTATTTGAGGATGGCCGAGCAACTCTCCAAGGCAAAAAAGGCGGCGGAGATTGCCAAAGAAAAGGTCTCGGTGTCTCTTGCGGCAGAACAAAGTGCCCTAAACAAGCTGGAGAGGGTCACTCAGCAGTTCGCCTAGATCCAAAGGAATGCCGAGGCAGCCGTAAAAGCCAAGGATTCTGAGCTCGCCGAGAAGCTCGCTGCCAAGGATGGGGAGCTCGCCTTGTCCAGGAGGGAGCTCTAATTGGAGAGGGGGCTAAGTAGGGGAGCCCAGATGGAGTGCTCTCAGCTGAGAGAAGAGGTCGCCACTGGGGCCAATAGGATTGCTGAGCTCCAATGCCTTCTCGTTGTTTCAATTTCACCTGATGCTCCGGTAGTCTAGAAGGCGGAGGCGTCAGATCTCGACTTCATCCAGTGCTATGCTGAAGTCCTCCGAGCTTTCCATTGGGCTAGGTCCCACCAGGATGATGAGTGGGAGGCCCTCGTTGGAGAGTTGAATGAGTATATGGGAAAGGCCAAGCTCACAGCCAACACGGAGTTGGACATTGGTGACCTCGCCTAACTGGGGATCGAGCTAGACTTCGTCCCTGCACACTTCAAGACATAAATTCCAGTGAGGCCCCCACTGCTGAGGAAGAACAGTGAACTCCCCCTACTGACGAGCAGATGCAGAACCTTACGAGGGAAATCATGATTGATACCAGCACGCTGGATAGCAGTGGGTTGGAGAATATTACTGAGATGCCAACTCTCTCTCCTCCCACTGGTCAGGAGGCCGCTGCTGAGGTCGCCCCCATTAATGCCCACGCCGCTCCTTCGACTGAAGCCCCCACTAATGCCCCTGCCGCTCCTTCGACTGCTCTGGAGACATAGGGCTTTTCTTTCTTTATTTTTATTTTTGTTTCAATTTGTAATAGCTCACTAAGTTTATGTAGTTCGCCTGGTATGTGCTTTTTGCTTTCAAAGATGGCCAACTAGTTGGCCCTTGTAACCAGCACCACTCTTCACACTTAGAAATTTTCTAAGTGTTTTTGAATGAATTACATTTTTCTGCTCAACTTAGCTTTAGTTTAATTTTCGCACGTTATTATCTTTTATTAGCTCGCATTTATATTTTTGGTACGTGATTGTTCATCTTATACCACTTTGGGAAGCGAATTATTCGTTTTACGTCGCTTAGGACTACGAATCGTACTTTTTTATTGGGCACTTATTTGTTCGTCTTACGTCGCTTAGGGCAGCGAATTGTTCGTCTTACGCCTTAGGGCATCAAATTGTGCTTTTTTTGTTCTCTTGGACAATTTGGGTTTTAAAAACCTTGCCTTAGACGTTTTAAACCATCTTTTGAGAATTTTCCTAACTTTGGGCAGTGGGTGCTTAGTGATCCTTTAAGAAGGACACTTAGTGAACCTGGGCACTTTAGCCTTTGCCTCGAGCTTTAGATGATAATATTTTTGGGACTTAAGTCCTTATGTGTTTTGAGCTTGAACAGATAATTTCTTGAAAAACTCCATCTTTATTGAGTAACGATATTTACATAGGTCGCCATTAACATTCCTGATGCGAACCTCTGACTAGTCTATTTACAAATTGTGGTTCACCTTCCCCTACTGCCAACAGCTGGAAATACTCTGTTTTCTTCAACTTCTTGAACCGGTGTAGACATTGGCTTCTAGTTTCTTCACAACTTCATCTTCAGTATCTGACACACATTTGTACAATGAATCTATCATTTCAACCTTGAGAGACTGAGTGCGTGACACACACATGGTCTTGGACAGACTCTCAAGAAAATGTAGCAGCTTCTCATTTGAGGGCATATAAGCATTCTTCTGAGCATTCACTTCGTAGCGGCTTCTTTTCATACTCCAACCCTTCCATTACTACTAGTAATACTTCTTCAGGTGTGCTGCGCTCCAAGTATATGATGAAGTTTTCCTTACATGTCTTCAAGGTCATATGCCCCGTTCGCCCAACCTGCAGTAACCCGGAACGGTCCTTCTCAATTTGGCCCAAATACACCAAGTGGCGTCGCTAATCGCCTTCTCAAGACCAACTCCCAACCTTGAATTTTCTGCTTCGTACTTAGGAGTTGTAGTAATTTCCTGCTCTCTTCTTGTAGGTAGCGTTCTTCAGTTCTGAAGAGGCTCTGGTTTCCTTAAGCATGTCTTTCTCCACTGCCAATGCTTCGTTGTTACCTTCTTCATCGTATCCCACTACTTTCCAAGTCTGGTTCTGGACCACCACCAGTACGATTGCTTATATTCTGAAAGCTAAGGCAAATGGGGTTTCACCGGTACTGGCTCGGTATGAAGTTCTATAGGACCATAGCACATCTGGAAGTTCATCTGCCCAACTACCTTTCTTGTCTTCTAGACGGATCTTCAGGACATGCTTCAAAATCTTGTTCACTGCTTCAACTTGCCCGTTCGACTGTGGATGGTATGGTGTTGAGTAATGCTTCTTGATATTCCACGAACTGCAGAACTCCCTCAACTTCTGACCGTCGAACTGTCTGCCATTATCTGTCACAATCGACAGCGGGAGTCCAAACCAACATATCAAGTTTTTCTAGATGAAGCTGATTGCTCTCTCCTGCGTTACAGTTATGAGTGCCTCGACTTCAGCCCACTTAGTGTAATAGTCCACCGCTACTACGACAAACTTTACACCGCCTCTGCCAGGTGGGAATGGGCCAATCAAGTCGATACCCTATTTTGCAAAAGGTCATGGGCTGAAGACTGATTTAATTTGGCTCGCACGAATGTGAATGTTTGGTGCAAATAGTTGGCACTTTCGGCACCTTCGGGAGAAGCTAATGGCATCTCTGTGCAAAGTGGGCCAGTAGTACCCTTGTCTGATCGTCTTGTATGCCAAAGCTTGCCCCCCAGCGTGACTCCCTCAGATTCCTTGGTGGATTTCTTCTAACACCTCTAACCCTTGCTTTTCTGATAAGCATTTGAGTAGGGGTAGAGAGAATCCACGTTTGTACAGCTGAACATCCACCAATGTGTATCTGGCTGCTTGTTTCACTAGCCGACTAGCTACCCATGCATTTTCTGGGAGTGATCCATCCTTCAAGTATTTTTCGATCGGAGTGAGCCAATCATCATCTACTTCTTGCCCCCACTCGAAGTCTGATTTATTTTATAATTGGACGTCGAGGGGTCTTTCAACTTGGTGATGATGACCTTCGTCAGTTCAGCTTCACCGCTACTCGTAGCTAGTCGGGCTAGTGCATCTGCTTGGGTATTCTCCAACCTCGGTATCTGCTCAATGTAAACCTGCTTGAAAAGCAATATCAGGTGCGCCACTATCTTTTGGTACAAGGCCATCTGCTGGTCTTTGACTTCATATTCCCCCCGGACTTGGGATATTATTAGCTGAAAATCTTTGAAAATCTAAAGATTGGTTGCTCCCATAGCTAATGATAGCCTAAGTCCAGTTATTAGCGCTTCATACTCTGCTTCGTTGTTTGTGGCTCTAAAGTCAAACCGAATTACTGAGGTGAAGACTTGTCTGTCTGGGCTTATTAGTACCACATCGGCTCCTACTGTTGTGCTAGTTGATGGTCCGTCTACGTAGAGGTGCCACGGAGCTATACGCCCCCTCGTCGGATCTTGTGGGAAAGTTAGCTCGACGATAAAATTGACGAGCGCTTGTCCCTTGATCGCTGTTAGGGATGCATAGGTTATACCGTATTGGCTGACCTCTACTGACCATTTCAACAAGCGTCCTGCAGTGTCCGGCCGGTGCAGTATTTGCCTTAGTGGGAACATCATCAACACCTCCACCTGGTGGTCAAAAAAGTATGGCCGCAGCTTTCTAACACTCATCACCAGTGCGTAAGCCAGCTTCTCTGTGGGTGAGTACCGCAACTCTACTTCGTGTAAGGCTTGGCTTACATAGTACACTGGTAGATGTGTCTTTCATTTGGCTCGGACTAGCACCGAGCTGATGGCCACCTCCGATGCCGCCAGGTACCAATACAACTTCTCTCCAGGATCCAGCTTTGACAGGATATGTGTGTTGGCCAGGTATTCTTTACTATTTTTGAAGACCTTTTGACACTCGCTTGTCCACCGAAAATTGTCTTTGTTCTTGACTTTAATCGCTTCGAAGAACGGGCGATTTCGATCACCGAACCTGGAGATAAATCTGTTCAAAGCGCCAAACATCCGGTTAACTTTTGAACCTTCTTCACCGAGTCGGGTGGCTTCATTTCCATGATGCACTTCACCAGGGACGGGTTGACCTCGATCCCTCTTTGGCTCACCAGGTGGCCCAAGAACTTCCCCGAGTGTACACCGAAGCTACTCTTCTTTGGATTCAACTTCATGTTGTAGTGGCATAGTATGTCAAAGGTCTGCTTGAGGTGGTCTAGGTGGTCCTCCTTCCGCAAGCTCTTGACTACTATATCGTCCACGTACACCTCCATCGTGTGTCCAATGTGTTGGTCAAATATCTTGTTCACCAATCTTTGGTAGGTAGCTCCGGGGTTGATTAATCCGAACGACATCCTTTCCCAGCATAACATGTTCTTGTTGGTGTAGAATGTCGTGTGTTCCTGGTCATCCAGGTACATCGCTATCTATTGATAACCTGCAAAAGCATCCATAAATGTCATCATTTCATGCCCTGCAGTGTTATCAACTAGCTGGTCAATGTGGGGTAGTGGGAAGTTGTCCTTTAGGCATGCCAAATTCAAATCTGTGAAGTCAATGCACAGTCTCCACATCCCGTTTGGCTTTTTCACCAGTACTGGGTTGGATACCCACTGCGGACAAAGTGCCTCTTTGATCAGCTTGTTGTTGAGCAACTTCTTCACCTCCGTGGTTAGGGCTTCATATTTTTCTGGTCTATACTTCCTTCGCTTCTGGCGGACAGGTTTCTATGTTGGATCGATGTTCAGTCGGTGGCATGCATACTCCAACGGGATTCCCATCATATCTTCGTGGGACCAGGTAAACACGTCCCGGTTGGACTTCAGGAACTCTTCCATCTTACTCCTGTATGGCTCCGGCAGCTCAGAACCTATGAAGAGTTCTAAGTCTACTCTATTGGGGTCCACCTGGATCGCTCTTAACTCCTCCACGGGGGTGGCTCTCATCTTCTTGTTCTTTCACCTTGGATCATCAGTGAGCTCATCCCAGTTCTCCTTTGTCATCGGCTCGTAACCCACTTAGGGTTCGAGGTCTTCACCCCCTTCATCAACGCAGGTGGGTTCCGAGCCTCCTCTGACTCCTGCGTGACCAGGTTGGCTGGCTCTTCCTCCCGCAGGACCTCATCCAGCTCCATCGGTGTTGGCTGTTGGGGCTCATCATCTGGACCAGTCTGGGTGACCTCCATCACTTCTGGATGGTCATCCACCTCCATTTACTCGGTCTTCACCGAGATAACGTCCAAAATATTTGGCTCATCCACCGGATGCTATACCTCATCTTCAAGTACGAGTACATGCATTACTAATTTTTTAATATGGCAGCTTTTTACTTGGAGTAAACATTCTCTTGCTTTCTTTTGGTCGCCCTTGACAGTTCCGGTACCTTTAGGAGTAGGGAATTTGAGACAATAGTAGTAGGTTGAACATGCCACTTTAAATTCATGGATAAAAGGATGGCCGAGGAACCCGTTGTAAGTAGACTATTGATCTACTACTAAGAAATTTACAAGTCTAATCATTAATTCTCCTTTCCGGGTCCTCGACCGATACAAGTTCGACACTCAACCTAATTTTACCTAAGGGAATGGTTACAACTTCCCCAAACCCCACTATCCTATGATTACAAGGTTCGATATACAACTCATAGTCACCTAGCAGATCTAGGGTCTTCTTAAAGAGAATGTTGGTGTACGGGCCGGTGTCCATAAGCAGTCGGTGGACCTTCGTGTTCATGATGTTGGCGCTGATCACCAACGAGTCATTGTGGGGGGTTAGGATCCCCTCCAAGTCTGCCTGAGAGAATGTCAACTCAGCAGTGGGTTTAGCAGCGGGCTTGGAACCGGAGCTGCCCTTTTGTACTTGGTTGACAACCTGAATATCTATCTTCCTCTGTTTCTTGGAGATGGACTACCTCCATCTTCAAGTCCCCCGGCAGGTCCCGTCAGATCCTCAAGAATGAGGATTTCCCAGTTCGATTCCTACTGTGCAGGTGGGAGAGGACCCTACGTCTGTTGTTTAGGGAGTATGACGGTCTACATCATCTTCCTCGTCTTCATCATCCGTCTCCTCCTTCCTCCCCGGCCTTGGCATTTTTTCTGGGGCTTTCTTCACAAACTCTGCCAGCTTCCCATTTCATAGAATTTCCATAGTTGCTTGAGCAGGTCCCGACATTCACTCGTGAAGTGACCGATGCTCTGATGGTAAGCGCAGTACTTATTCGGGTTCAACTTGCTGCGGTCTTACCAGATTTTCCTCGGCTTGTTCAGCATTGCGTTGTCTTTGACAACTGTGAACACATGGTCGACGGAGACTGTTATGACTTGATTCAGCTTCTCCTTGTATTCATCTCCGTCAAAAGACTTCAAATTTTTGGGGTTCTTATAGGTGCCCCCGGACTTCTTGTGCTTCTTCTCCTCGGCACCACCTACCTCCTTCAGTAGTTCCTCCTGCATAGCCACATACACCCCTGCATTATGTCTACATTCAGCATAAGTGTTTGGGCAGGACAGGTGCATCTCTTTCCACAGCTCGGTTCCCTTCTTTAATCCAGCCATGATGGCCACTATCTTCGTGTCCTCGCTAACTGGATCGCCCTCCAGCAGGATCTTATCGAACCTTTCTAAGTACTGCTGGTCCGACTCCCTATCCCCTTGGTGTATATTGGCGAGCTTGTGCTTTTGAGTCACGTATGACCCATAGACGGAGAAGTGGGACAAGAACTCCCACGTCAATTGGCCGAACAAGTGAATTGACCGTGGGGCTAGCAATGAGAACCATCAGTGAGCCCGGTCCCCAAGGGTCAGCGGGAAGTTCCTGCATTGGGTGGCGTCTGATGCTCCCACCGAGATCATGAAGTCCACATACTTTGAGATGTGTGCTTTGGGATCAGATTCTCCCTCGTATGCGGCCATCACTGGAAATTGAATTTTCGTCTGCACCGGTGCCTTTAGGATGGAAGGTGCCAAGGGTGACACTGGGAGTGTGGTTGCATCTACTCCACCGTTCTTTGCAGCCACCTGCATTTGAAGTTATTCTACGGCCCTCTTCAAAGTGGCCAGCTCATCATCATGGGCTACCTCCTGTGTGTTGGAGTGTGGAGTCTAAAATTGACTGAATCACGAGCCCCATAACGGCGAGGGCCCATTTTTCTTTGGCCCAGTTGATCCTAATGGGCTTAGGATTAGGGCGAATGCTCTTTAAATTGATATTTTCTCATTGTAATCAGTATCCAAAAATTATAGTAAAAAACCTGGCTTGGCATCGCCCCTAGACGTAGTCGCAAGATGAACTGGGTAAACAAATCTCATGTTTATTCTTTTCGTTATCGTGTGTGTGCGTACAAATTCCTAACAACTGGTATCAAGAGCTGTGTGTTCGAAGGGAGCAGCCACGATGAATGATCAGAAGATTTTAATCAAACAGTTTGGCGAATCGAATTTTGGGTTCTGAAAGATGCAGATCGAGGATTATCTCTATGGTAAAGATCTGTACGTGCCCTTAGAAGATGAGGTGAAACCCGAAAATATGGAACAGAAGGAGTGGAATATGTTGAACAGAAAGACGATGAGTGCGATACGCTTATCATTGTCCATGAACGTAGCCTACCACACGACTAAAGCCAAATCCACAAGGGAGATGCTGGAGATCTTGGAGGAGATGTATAAGAAGCCCACAACTGCGAACAAGGTTCATCTGATCAGACTGTTGTTCAACCTCAGAATGTCGAAGAGCACACCCGTGCAGCAACATCTGAACGAGTTCAATATGATCATTGGACAGTTGTGTTTAGTCGGGATCGAATTCAGTGATGAGGTACTTGCCCTATTTTTGTTATCTTCTTTGCCAGATAGTTGGGCCGCCACAGTAACTGCAGTTAGCGCTTCATCTGCTAAAGATAAACTGAAGCTTGACGAAGTGGGGGGTCTGATGATCAGTGAGGAGGTTCGCAAAAAAGAGTCTGGATCTACTCTAGGGTCAGCGCTGAACACGGAGGATAGGGGCAGATCGAAGAGTAGGAAAAGTCATGGCAGATCAAAGTCCAGAGGAAAGAGTCAATCCAAGAAAGACAAAGACTCAATTCAGTGTTGGAATTGTGATGAGTTTGGTCACTACAGGAACCAATGTACAGCACCCAAGAAAAACAAGAAGGGGCAGAACGAGAAGGGACAGAAGGAGACAGCAAACGCAGCCACATATGATGTTGAAGATGCGTTGGTCTTAAGTGTCAGTAGTCCGCTGGAATCGTGGGTGTTGGATTCTGGAGCATCATTCCAATCTTGTAGTGATGCTGAAATAATGGAGAATTATGTGTCTGGGGAATTCGGACAAGTCTACCTTGCTGATGATGAGCCCTTGAAGATCGTGGGAAAAGGAGATGTTCGGATATCCACACCAAATGGAACAACATTAAAGTTGAATGGTGTGAGGCACATTCCAGGATTGAAAAGAAATTTGCTTTCAATCGGGCAGCTTGATGTAAAGGGATACTTAGTGACTTTCGGCAGCAACAGTTGGAAGATTAGCAAAGGAGCTATGATAGTAGCGCGGGGAAAGAAGGAGGGTATGTTGTATACTATAATTAACTCCAAGGACTGCATTGATCTCGCAGGAGCTACGACTAATGTTGATTTGTGGCACTATCGACTGGGTCACATGAGCGAGAAAGGAATGAAGGTAATGTGTTTGAAAGGGAGACTTCCTAGGCTAAAATCTGTTGAAGTTGGCATATGCGAGGACTGTGTTTTTGGGAAATAGAGAAGGGTCAGTTTCTCGAGAGGTGGCAGAACCTTGAAGGCAGAAAAGCTGGAGTTGGTGCATAGCGATTTATGGGGACCAGCGCCTGTAAAGTCTCTTAGTGGTTCGGAGTATTACATGACCTTCATCGATGACTCCACTCGGAAGGTATGGATTTACTTTCTAAAAAATAAAATTGATGCATTTGATACTTTCAGGAAGTGGAAAACCCTTGTAGAGAATGATACGGGGCTGAAAGTAAAGTGTCTTCATTCTGACAATGGAGGTGAATATGAACTCCGTGAGTTCAAGGAATATTGTGCTAAGAATGGGATTCGCATGGAGAAGACTGTGAGAGGAACTCCCCAGCAGAATGGAGTTGTAGAACGGATGAATAGAACTCTGAATGAGCGAGCTAGATGCATGAGGCTTAAGAGTGGGCTGCCTAAGATGTTTTGGGCAGATGCAGTAAACACAGCAGCATATCTAATTAATAGAGGTCCATTAGTTCCATTGGAGAACAAAATACCCGAGGAAGTATGGATGGGAAAAGAGGTAAATCTGTCTCACTTGCGTGTCTTTGGTTGTGTTGCTTATGCTTATATTAGTTCCGTTGATAGAAGTAAGTTAGATGCTAAATCTGTTAAGTGTACGTTTATTGGTTATGGTGGCGATGAGTTCGGTTATAGACTCTGGGATGAGAATAACCGAAAGATCATCCGCAGTAGAGATGTGGTTTTCAATGAACAGGTAATGTACAAAGATAGTTTGGAGGCATCAAATTCTGACAAGACCAATACCCAAGAAATCGAGTTAGACGTCTCAAACTTGAGTGGGAGTAAGAAGAGTCAGAATGAAGAAGAGGAGGTTCTTATTGAAGAACCAATGACCCCACCACCACTGGAAAATCCGCTGCAGAGACCAGTTAGAGAGCGACGTGCACCTGAAAGGTATTACTTACTGATGGTGGTGAACCTGAGTGTTATACAGAGGCAGAGCAGAATGTAGACGAACGGAAATAGAGAATTGCAATGGATGACGAGTTAGCTTCTCTTCTACTGAATGGCACTTAGGAAATCGTTGAGCTCCCTAAAGGCAAGAAGACTTTGCACTGCAAGTGGGTCTATAGAATTAAGAATGAAGCTGATGGTAGCAAACGCTACAAAGCCCGGCTGGTTGTCAAGTGGTTTGAACAGCGACATGGTATTGACTATACCGATGTCTTTACTCCTGTTGTGAAACTAACCACTATTCGAATGACGTTGAGTATGGTAGCAGCAGAAAACTTGATGTTGCATCAGATGGATGTGAAGACGACATTCCTCCACGGTGACTTGGTGGAGTAGTTATACATGACACAGTCTGAGGGGTTTGTAAAGAAGGGAAAGGAGCAACTTGTATGAAAGTTGAAGAAGAGCTTGTATGGTCTAAAACAAGCTCCAAAGCAATAGTACAAGAATTTTGACAACTTTATAATGGAGATTGATTACCAGAGATGCCACGCTGATCATTGTTGCTACTACAAGAGGTTTGACAGTAGCTTTCTTATTCTCTTAGTATATGTTGATGATATGTTGATCGTAGGAGCTGATGCAAGAGAAGTACATAAGTTGGAGATGCAGTTATCAGAACGGTTCTCCATGAAGGATCTTGGAGAGGCAAAGCAGATTTTGGGCATGAGGATTGAACGTGATGAGGCGACGGGAAATGTGTATCTTTCGCAGGCGAGTTACATTCAGAAGGTCTTGGAAAGATTCAGCATGTCAGAGTCAAAGCCTGTGAGTGTTCCACTGGGCAGTCAGTTCAAACTTTCAAGGATGGAGTCACCAAGGAATAAGGAGGACCGTGCTCAAATGATGAGGGTACCATATGCTTTAGCAATTGGTAGCATCATGTATGTCATGGTGTGTACAAGACCAGATATTGCTCATGCAGTGGGAGTAGTAAGCCGGTTCATGGGTGATCCGGGACAGCAACATTGGGAAGCAGTGAAGTGGGTACTGCGATACTTGAGAGGTACCACAGACAAGGCTCTATGTTTTAAAGGTAAGAATTTGGCGCTGGTGGGTTATGTGGATGCAGACTTGGCATCAAATGATCTTGATGGGAGAAAAAGTACAACCGGGTATGTTTTTACTTATGGCGGTACTGCTATATCTTGGACTTCTAAGTTGCAGAAGGTTGTTGCATTGTCCACTACGGAGGCAGAGTATGTAGCTGTGACAGAGGCAAGTAAAGAGATGGTGTGGTTACAGACTCTCTTGGGGGAACTTGGGAAGGAGCATGAAAATAGTACTCTTTTCAGTGATAGTCAAAGTGCTATATTTCTTGCAAAGGATCCGGTGTTTCACTCAAGGACAAAGCATGTTGAATTGAAGTATCACTACATTCGTCATCTTTTGGAAAGGAAGATCTTGCAGCTTATGAAGATACTTGGAAATGAGAATCTAGCGGACATGTTTACTAAGGTGGTGACCTTAGAAAAGTTGAAGTTATGCATAGCTTCAATTAGCCTTGGAACTTGAAGATAAGGCTAGGCGATGCCAGGCGAATAAGGGAGGAGAAATAAGAAGATATGGTCACATTGACGATTTAGTCTCCAAGTGGGAGATTGTTGGAGTGTGGAGTCTAAAATTGACTGAATCACGAGCCCCATAAAGGCGAGGGCCCATTTTTTGGGCCCATTTTTCTTCGGCCCAGTTGATCCTAATGGGCTTAGGGTTAGGGCGAATGCTCTTTAAATTGATATCTTCTCATTGTAATCAATATCCAAAAATTATAGTAAAAACACCTAGCTTGGCATCGCCCCCAGACGTAGTCGCAAGACGAACTGGGTAAACAAATCTCGTGTTTATTCTTTTCGTTATCGTGTGTGTGCGTACAAATTCCTAACACTGTGGAGGCTGTTGAAGGATCGTATGCTTCATGGACATACGGGCCCACAGTCCTTCGCTCCGCGGTAGCCCATCTGTGATGTGCTGAAACTGTCGGGCGCCATTCGGGCCAAGTCTGTCTGAGGAAGGCCTCTTCAGTCTTCCATGCACGGATCTACACGAGTGTAGGTCCGACTCTTCCCTCCGTGATGACACCGGCATGGATTCCTGGGCAGTCTCTTCATATCTGGGCCCCAGCGAGCTCTGGCAGAGCTTGCCTCTTGTTTGCCTGGGAGCTCGCCAGCTTGCTCCCTAGGTTGGGTGGCCTGTGTACGCCTGGTCTCTTGCTCCGGGGTAGTATTTGTGGGAGATCGCGCGAGCTCGCCCTGTTGCTGTTGTCTCTGAACCCTCTGGAGCGCGGCGATAGTTCGCTCCTGCTCGCCGGGGTTCCGGAGTATCTCCTGGAGAGCAGGACTCAGTCCATCTTGTGCCAAGGCAACTTGATTTTTCCCCTCAGCTCACTGAGGAGCTCGTTGGCGTGATGACTTACCATCAGCCTGGTTTTTCTGGGGAGCTCGTCCCTTTCACCTCCTGGTGGTTGCCGAGGTGTGAGTATTTTCCTTTGACATTGTCCAGATGGGGGTAGTTCGTCTTCAAAGAAATTCCAGCAAAGGTAAGGGTTTGTAAAGATCTTTCCAGCGTTGCATGCAAGTGATTTGTCCAGAACTTGGTTTAATCACTAGCACACATGTATTTAGAGTCTTTATTTCCTTGTTTTGGTCCACAAAATTCTGGAAAATAGTAGAATCTGTGTAATTCCTTTTGAATATTCAAGTGTGTTCTTGAGTTTTATCAAGAACACCTTCAAACTTCTCACTTTTTTCTCTCAAACTTATAAATCGGAGGTTCGAACCCTCCTTCTAGCGCCAAATTGTTGGTAGAATTATCTAATTTGGTTAATTTATGTGGCTGATTAAGCTTCTGATTCTACCAAACAACAATCAAGGATAATATTTGAGAGTTTTCTTTAAGAGAGAGAAAGTAGAGAGAAGAAGTAGTGTTAGTATTATTAAGTTAGAGAGAGAAAAATGTTACAAGGGACCTATTTATAGGTTTGCATGTAATGAGGTGGCACTTAATGGGCTTGTTTAGCTTAATGCGCTGACAAGTGTCTCTAACACCTGTCATTACTCACTACCATGCTCTAATTACATTGCTTTGTCCTACTACATCACTATTGAGTCCCTACGTAGCTATTATGTTCACTATGGACTGGGCGAGCTCCCTTGTCTTGTGGTGCTCTAGGATGTGATGATGGTAGTAGGATCAGGTCTTGTCTTCGGGTGCTGGGCGAGCTCCCATGCGAGCTCCTTCTCTCCCTGGTGTTCACTTGGTCAGGTACTGATGACATGGCACCTGGGCGAGCTAGCTTTTCCTTCATGGTGTTGTCTGGTCAGAGGTGGTGACGTGGCAAAGTGTCAACCTAGCGAGCTCCTTAACCTTGAGTTATTTATTTTGTTAATCCTCCATTAGTAGTTCGCTTTAGTTCACCTATCAACAAAATTATTTCATCATATTTTATATAATTTATCACGAAATAGTATTTATTTTGACGTAGTAGTAATTGTTATTACATGTATACATATATAATGACATAAAAGTTTATCATCAATGAGTGTAATTTAGTGACAAATTTTTTTAGGGTGCGACTATTCATACCCCAAATTCCTCTAAACATACCCCAATTATTAAATATATTTAATTTAAAATAAAAAATTAATTTAAATTACTAAACATACCCCATTTTTTATTAATATTTTTTTTTTTTTAATTTTGACCTAGTCTTCATCTCTCCCACGTCCTAACTGCTATATTCATGGAGTCCAATGATCTTTGAAACTATTCTACCGTTCTACGATCAATTTAATCTCATTTTTTATGTTTTGTTAGTGACATCAAACTAATTTAAATTATATATTTTTCATGACGATACAGAAAGGTTGGAAATTATGGAATTTTTTATGGGGGAAAATGGCGATTTTCAGGCGGAAAAAAATAAAGCTCCGTGAGATCTGAAAGAGCATAGAGAAGAAGACATGACGTTCGTCTAGTGATTCTTTTAAAATTTTATTCGGTTGCAACAGATAAAATGACGACGCAAAGTTTTAGTTCTCATTTCTCAAAAAATGGCGACGCACTGTGGATCATTAACATGAATTGAGAGAGAAGAAGAATAGGTCAAAAAATTTAATAAAAAATGGGGTATGTTTAGTAATTTAAATTAATTTTTTATTTTAAATTGAATATATTTAATAATTGGGGTATGTTTAGAGGAATTTGGGGTATGAATAGTCGCACCCATTTTTTTATTGTAGTTATATATGTACATATATAATGACGATAAAATTTGTCATCAATGGATGTAATATAGTGATAAAATGTTTATCGTCCCTAAATGATGTATAAATGGTGATAAATTATTTTTATCAACATAATATACTATTTAACGACAAAGATGATAAACATCGCTAAAGTTTTAAACATAGTGACTATTTTCTTTCATCATATTTTAAATTTTTTCGTCGAGAAAAAAATACACTAAGATGATTAAAATTGAATCGTCATTATACATATAGATACATCGACAATTTATTTCTTCACCATATGTTAGAATTTATTGACAAATTGATTAATGTCGTTAAAAGGTATGAAATTGTGACAAAATATTTTATCATAAAAAAGATGTAAAATTGTAACAAATCATATTATTATTATATATTTAGATACAAAGATGCCAAGTTACTTTTATTGACTATTATTTGAACATTTATATATTAAGTTAATAATATGTTAAATTTTATTTAAAGCAATAATAAATATTGGGATGATAAAATAATTTCAATAACTAAATATAAGAAGCAAAAATTAATACAAAAAAAAAAACTTAATTAAAGATAAAAAATTAATTTGAATTAAAGAAAATATTCACTCAAATTATTAGAAAGCAACAAGCAATATTTGTTATCATACACGAAACAAACTTAAAAATAAATAAAAATTCTTGATGTCTTTTATAGTTCCATTCCTTTTTCTATCAGATACGCTATAAGTTTGGCTAGAGTTGCACCTTATGCAGAAAGATCTACACCTTCAGAAGACAATTCATCTTTCAAAAGAGTTACTTGAGTGTTGATGTCACACCCCTAAATTTTACCCCATTTTTTAAATAAATGCTCGAACAAATTTTTAAAAAAAAATTAAAGGACGAGAACTACACTTGAAAAGGAAAATTTAAGAAATTTAAACAAAACGTCTCAACTAAAAATTCAACATCATATAAAAAAAATCATCTCTTAAAAGAGTTCCAAAGGAAACTAACTTAAAGAAGGATAAACTTGGTCCTAAAGGTTCATAAAAATAATAATGATGATAGTAACTAAAATAGAAATATCTGTCTTCACCACTCCTCGTCGTCCAACTCCTTAACCTGAAAATTTTAAATAATTTGGGTGAATATGCAAGCACACTCAGTGGAATTAAGTTATTCAAAATTAAATATAAATGTAAACATACAAGTCATCAAACCATATTAAAAATATTCACATATAACTTTGTCATTGATACTTTGCCACTTGCCATAGATATTTTATCACTTTTCCATTGAGCACGGCGGGTTAAACCAGAAGATTAGTCAGTCCCGAACCTCGTAAGGGTCCCTGGCTATAATAATACCATGAATACAAATCACATAGCAGACAACCCAACAATTCACATAAACATTTAAAATTGAATAAATATGCATTAGAGTTCTTCTAACCACTGTAGAGATAAAGCAACAAAACCACACCTTGTATTATCTGTCGTGGATGAAAATTGGATACAAAGAATCTTATATCTTACCCTCCATGGTCACGTCACCTAATATAAATAATTTGAACTGCTTAAAAAATAATAAGGATTAATTTTTTAAAATCTGTCAAAAGATATTGTTCTCATGGAATGGAATATTTTATTCTTTTACTCAAATATATAAATGAAAATTTTAATCAATTAATGAGTTCATAAAAGTAATTAGTTTACAAAAGGAATGACTAAACCTATTCTCGTTAAGGATACAGAAGACCACACTCTTGATAAATCTAACAGCTACCATGCATGCACTAATAATATTATAAAGACAAACACTTATATACAAATTTCTACGGGTCAAAGATCCGTAGAAATATCCATTTTTTAAAATTCGCTGGTCTAAATCGGGTCGGGCCGAATTTGAGTATTTTTTTTTTCAAAATTTGCGCAGATTGTGTTTTTCGCTCCCAGATATGTTACAGGTGGGGCAAATGCATGTTACTTTAAGGCAAAATGTGTGTTACAACCAGATTAAATGTTATTTTCTACACATATTCATTTATTTTTGTAGAAGTAAATATTTTTCATGCAATGTAACAATGGTATATGTTACATTGTATGTGTAACACATATTTATTCTTTAAAAAAAAACATTTTATCCTATAGTAACACATATATGCTCATATAATAACACAAATTGAGGAACAAATATGTGTTACAATTAGAGTAAATACGTATTACTGTAAATTTATGTTACAATTGGAGTAAATTTGTGTTACTGCAAATGCGTGTTACATCTAGAGTAAATGTGTGTTACAATTAGAGTAAATGTGTGTTACTGCAAATGTATGTTAAAATTAAATAAATGTGTGTTACTGCAAATGTGTGTTACAATTAGAGTAAATGTGTGTTACTGTATGCACAAACATTTATTTATCCTTCTAAAAATATATATTATATTTTATATAACATATACTCCCTCTGTCCCATAGGAATTTGCACACTTTCCTTATTGGGACGTCCCACACAAATTTGCACACTACCAAAAAAGAAAACATTGATTTACGTGCACACTCACAAACCTTTACACATATTTACACATATGCCACTACTTTATATATAAAACAATTTTCCTTAAAAAATGTGCCATCCCGTAGGGTGCAAATTCCTACGGGACGGAGGGAGTATAAGGTATTAAATGATGTATTAAGTACATGAATAACATATTATTAACATAAATCACCAAAGAGAATAAAAAATAAATTAAGTAACACATATTTATACTTGCAGAAATACATATTTTCTTTATTGGTACTTGAAAAGTACAAAAAATAAATTTTAAGAACTTGTAACACAGATTTTGCCTAATTGTAACACGCCTTTGCCCAATTTGTAACATGCCTGAGAGCAAAAAAACATATTATTAACATAAATCAACAAATAGAATAAAAAATAAATTAAGTAACACATATTTATACATTTAGAAATACATATTTTCTTTATAGTTACTTAAAAAGTACAAAAAATTAATTTTTTAAGAACTTGTAACACAGATTTTGCCTAATTGTAACACGTCTTTGCCCAAATTCTAACATACGTGGGAGCGAAAAAACCTGGAACTACAAGTTGCGCGAATTTTGGAAAAAAATGTCCAAATCTGACCCGACCCGGTTTAGATCCGCGAATTTTTCAAAAATGGATATTTCTACGGTAGAAATTTGTACACAATTGTTGCTCTATTATAAATTAATCTAATTTCATAAATTACAAGGTTCACAAAAATA
>JAPKLY010002386.1:0-24677 GCA_026898435.1 Prunella vulgaris | reverse complement strand
TGTTCAAGAAGAATGAGACTATGGTCAAGATGCTGGAGTTGTTCAAGTGGATTCAGAAGGAACTGGACCTCAGCATAGTCAGAATCAGAAGTGATAAAGGTACTGAGTTTCTTAACTCTGTTGTTTCTGACTATTGCAGGGATAATGGTATTCAGCATGAGACATCAGCTGCCAGAACACCTCAGCAGAATGGGTTAGCTGAGAGGAGAAACAGAACCCTCAAGGAGGCAGCAAGGACTATGTTAGCGGAATATCAGACTCCTCAAAGATTTTGGGCAGAAGCCATCAATACTGCCTGCTTCATCCAAAATAGGTGTCTACCAGTTAAGAGACATGGGAAGACTCCTTATGAAATGTATAAAGGTAAAACTCCTAACCTTTCCTCTGTCCATACTTTTGGATGTAGGTGTTTCATCCATGACAATGGAAAGACTAAGTTAAAGACTTTTGATGCTAAGGTTGCTGAAGGAATATTCTTAGGATATTCTGGAAGTAGCAAAGCCTATAGAGTCTTTAATAAAGTCTCTCTCTGTGTGGAGGAGACACCACATGTTGTATTTGATGAATCTTTTCATGAGTACAGCAAGGAGAAGCTAGCAGAAGAGGTGGATCAGTTGAATCTGTCAGATAAGCCAGATCTGATTAAGGTAGTAGTACCTAGGATAGAATCAGACTCAGATTCAGATGATGAGCCCAAATCAGCTGATAAGCCCTCATCAGCATCAGGTGATGGCACATTGACTCCTGACACTAACCAAGGGGGAATTTCAGACAAGACCCAAGAGGAGCAGACTATGGCACCTCAAAGGGGCAAGAAGACATTGTCTGATTTCCCAGCTGAACAGATTCTAGGAGATCCAAGTGTAGGTGTTCAGACCAGAAGAAAGCTAAACTTGGGTGCTCAATTCAGCGGTTATGTGTCTCTGATAGAACCCAAAAATATCCATGAAGCTCTTGAAGACCCAAACTGGATTGTAGCTATGCAAGAGGAGCTCAATCAGTTTGCAAGACAAGAAGTTTGGACTCTAGTGGAGAGGCCAAAACATTAGAAGGTCATAGGCACTAAGTGGGTATTTAAGAACAAAGAGGATGAAAATGATGTAGTGGTAAGAAACAAGGCAAGGCTAGTAGCTCAGGGGTATTCACAGTCAGAGGGGATTGACTATGATGAAACATTTGCTCCTGTGGCAAGACTAGAAGCCATTAGATTGTTTCTGGCCTACGCTGTTTTCAAAGGGTTCAAGGTATATCAGATGAATGTCAAGTCAGCGTTTCTGAATGGAATCCTGGCAGAAGAGGTTTATGTGGAACAGCCACCAGGATTTGAGATTGGGAACAAGGTTTATAGGTTGCAGAAAGCTTTATATGGACTAAAACAGTCACCTAGAGCCTGGTATGATACTCTATCACAGTTCCTACTGGATAGTGGATTTAGTAAAGGAAAGATAGACAAAACCTTGTTTAGAAAGGAAGACAGAGATGATATCCTCTTATTGCAGATATATGTGGATGATATCATCTTTGGGTCCCCCAACAAACTGATGTGTGATGAGTTCAGCAAGCTGATGACCAGCAAGTTTGAAATGTCCATGATGGGGGAGATGACTTATTTCCAAGGACTGCAGGTAAATCAGATATCCAATGGAACGTTCATTAGCCAAGCTAAGTATGCCAAGAATTTGATAGAAAAGTTTGGAATCAGTAGCAGCAGAGAAGCTAAGATTCCAATTATGGCAAATTTTAGCATGGATCCAGATGAGGCTGGTGAGAAAGTGGATCAGACACAATATAGGGGACTTATTGGTTCTCTGCTGTATCTCACTGCCAGCAGACCTGATATCAGCTTTGCAGTAGGTGTGTGTGCAAGGTTTCAGGCAAACCCTAAGAAATCTCATTTGGAAGCAGCAAAGAAGATTATAAAATATTTGAAGGGTACTTACAATCTAGGCCTCTGGTACCCAGCTGATGACAATTTTCAGCTGAGTGGGTATTCAGATTCTGACTATGGAGGGTGCAAGATTGATATGAAATCAACTTCTGGCACATGTCAGTTTCTAGGAAGCAAGCTGATATCTTGGTTCTCCAAGAAACAGACTTCAGTAGCTACTTCTACAACAGAGGCAGAGTACATGGCTGCTGGTAGTTGCTGTTCTCA
This sequence comes from Prunella vulgaris, assembly GCA_026898435.1. Lineage (NCBI taxonomy): Eukaryota > Viridiplantae > Streptophyta > Magnoliopsida > Lamiales > Lamiaceae > Prunella > Prunella vulgaris. The sequence goes on along the minus strand of JAPKLY010002386.1, from coordinate 22,522 downwards.
GCTGCTTTGGATCAGACAACAGCTGAAGGACTACCATGTGATCACAGAAGAGATACCCATCTTCTGTGATAGCACAAGTGCAATAGCCATTACTCAGAATCCTGTTCTCCATACTAGATGCAAGCATGTGGACATAAGACATCACTTTCTACGGGATCATGCTGAGAAAGGAGATATCAGGATGGAGAAGATTCATACGGAGAAGCAGAGAGCAGATGTTCTTACCAAACCCTTAGCAGAGGTAAGATTCAGAGACTTAGTAGCAGAGTTAGGAATGATAGATGGAGGGGCAGTTCTATAGAAAGAAAGTTTTTGGGTAAACGGGTAGTCAGCTGATACTCAGCTGAGGACTATTCTGCTGAAGTAGTCAGCTGATCCTCACATCAGCTGATCTGGTATGTCTACTTATTTTTCCTTTCTTTTCTCTATCTTGTTATGTCTAACTTGATACAGGGATAAGTTATGAAAGTCAGACAAGGCCACTTTGCTTCAGCTGGTCCATGTCAGCTGACATTAAAGACCCAGATGAGCAGAAAAGATTTTCATAAGGATCGCTCTTATCAGCTGATTTTGCCACGTCAGCATCTCGATAAGTATTTCTATGATCTTTATGTCAATTTTTTTTATCTATCAAATCTTTTCAAAAATTAATAAATCCCTAATTTCTAAAATTATTTTAGAAAGTTGGCAATCAAATCTTTTTATTTATGAAAAATCGGGGATTTATTACCTTTTTCAAAATAAGGTGTCAGTTGTAATTAATTTAACACCGTCTAAATCTTCTCAAAAAGTGCTTTCATCATTACCTTTTTCAAAAAGGGGAATCTTTTGAGGCGGTCAAAACCTTTTCAAAATCCTGACACCCACGCATCACCTCCAAAATGCTCAAAGGTCATTTATTCTGGACCTTTGATTTATGAGATGCAAGATACAAATCTACGATCAAAACTGATCGGTTTTAATTTTAGAAAAACTGCTCATATCTCTCGATACTTATATATACCCCTTTAAACTTCTTTCTGAAAACTTCTGTTCCTAAATCTTTCTGCCCGAAGTTTTCCTGCGTACTATTCTCTCTGCCCTCAAACCCTATTTTGAAGGTATGGCATCTAAGGCAATGCAAAAACTCTTCAAGGAAAAGATGTACGCAGATATGTGTGTCGATTTCGACACGACTAGGGTTCCTGAAATTAGAGAAATCCTAAACCTTCTCCAACATCAAAATCTTCGAACCTTCATCTCCATGACCCCCCTGACCATAAAACCCTAAATTTCTATGCCTTTCAATTCCTTCTTAGGGCCCAGTTCAGCACAGACTCCATCGGCTCCTTGGTTGATGAAGTAGCTGATGTTATCTCCAAGGATGATGTCGCTAATATCTTTGGCCTATCCTCCACTGGTGTCCAACCTCACAAATATAAGGAAGCTGACTACCTGGAGACTTTTCTGTTAATGGCCAGGACGAGTTACAGGGACACCACCACGAACCTGAAGAAATCCATGCTGAGGAGGCGGTTTCGGTTCCTGATGGATGTGGTGACCAAGGTCATCTTGGCGGAACAGGGAAGTTTGGACGCCATTACCAAACTTCGCCTGAGTGTGGCCCGCACCATTCTCGATGGGGTACAAGCAGACTGGGTGAGTCTGCTATGGTTCCGCCTGGAACAGGAGTCCAAGAGGTGCTTGGTGAAGGAGGTGAATGGGGAACAGGTTTACAGCTTTAAATCCAAGTGTTCCATGGCCACCAAGATCACTATTCTTCTGAATCATCTGCTGCCCCAGCATGAGTGGGATGAGGAATGGGTTGTTGAGTACAACCATACCAAGTTCTTAAGGGGAAGTAACTTGGACATCATTGGGCCAACTGACTCAAATTCCGACACTGATACCGTAGCTGTTGCCCCTGGTCCTTCTGCTGGTCATGGGAAGAAGCAGAAGAGGAAGGCTCCAATGCCTGCTGGAGGTGGTAAACGGAAGAAATCCAAGAAAGAAACCACTCCAATTCAAAGGAAGCTCTCCTTTGATTCTGATTCTGATGAAGAAGAGGATACTGCTGTGCTAAGCAGTCTGAAGAGGAAGAAATCTTCAGCAGAGAAGCCTACTCTGCTGGTTGATGAGTCTTCTGGAGAAGAAGAGCAGGCTGTGGAGGAGTCAACTGAGAAGGCTGCATCAGATGATGATTCTACGACTGGCTCTGATGAAGGGGAAGAGGAGTCGGAAGAGAGGGAGTCAGCTGAACCCTCAGTTGCTGAGACAGATGTTCTTCATTCCTCTGCTGATACACCATCAGCAGACACACCTATAGCTGCCTCACCTATCAGGTCAGCTTCTCCTACACCCTTTTCTGATCCTTCCCAACACTTCTCAACCCCAGCCGATCCCTCACCGTCACAAATCCCAGTCGGCAATGAACCAGAGGAGATGGCTACCTCTGGAGAGCCTTCAGCTACCCCCACACCCTCTCACCCTGAACCCATCATTCTCGATAACCCCAACTCCCCCTCAGAAATGGCCAAACAAGCACGCCTATCTCACCATCGTTCAAAGGGGCCTCTTGAACGAGGGATGATTATATCTACCCTAGCCCACATTTCCCTCTACATCCCTGAACTGAACCCTTACCCAGCCTACCAAGACATCCTTGCTGATGGCCTAGCTTGGGCACAAGCAAGAGAGGGGCCTGTCACATTTTTTCTGGCCCTAATTAAGGAGATGGGAGAAACAGCATTCACTGAATGGGAGGAAATTCTGATGGATGCCTTGGAGGTTAAGGCTCCATCCCAGCTGACATCCCCTGAAGGACTGCGGAAGGTGGCTAGAGCTCTGTTGCTAAAAGATGGAGTGGCCCTAGACTGCCCTGAAACGGCAGAGACTGAGTTTGTTCCTCCAGCAGCAAGCTTTGAGATCTCCCCTGCTGATCAGGTAACTCCTGCAATTTTGGAACAATTAAAAGGCTATTTTGATAACCACATCAGGGAGGTCAAAGCTACTCTTCTGGCTGCCAAGTCTGCTGCCCCCTCTATGATTGAAACTCATGTTCATCAAGTCCTGCTGGACCATCGCAACAAGCTGAGGGAAGCTATGGAGGACAGCCTGTATGCCACCCGCATTGAATTCTTCAATACTCTCCAGAACTTCAAGGCAACTGCCAGGGCCTTCAATGATGATGCATCTGCCTCACTTGCTGCTGAGTCTGAGAGATTCAGATTGGTCTCCGAAAGGTTGGAAGGACAAATTGCTGAGTGCAAACACGGTCAGGAGGACCTTAAAGATGTTGTGGACAACCTTCCTTCTTCTCTACCCTCTGTTGCAGTAATTGATGATATCAAAAAGGGGGAAGAAAAGAACTCAGCTGCTATTGCTGCCTTGCAAGCTGAGATGGACTCTCTGAGAGCTCTTCTGGTGGATAATCAAGGGGTTCTATCTGCTAGGATAGAAAATGTTGAAGAATACATCAACACCAGCAAAATGGCTGCTCAGAAGACTCAGGAGCTGAGAGATCAGAAAATGGTCTAGGCATTGCAGAAATAAGAAGTTGGTGCTGTAGAAAGGGAGAAGAATAAAAGAATTATGAATGCTGAATTGGACGAAAAGCTGGCTAAGGAGTTGCAGATAGCTGAGAAAGAAACCCCAGAGGAAAGGAGGAAGAGGCAAGAGAGGGAGATGAATGATGAGCTTGAAAGGAGATTTCAGAGAAAGCTGAACAAGAAAGGGAAAGCAGTAGCTCAAGGCAGCAGGACTAGGAGTGGAAAGTTCATCAGAGATCCAAATGAGCCTCTAGTTGATGGACCAATTGATATGTTCTACAATCAATTATCTGATGAGCTGGTGGATCTCTGGAAAACTATAAAAGCCAAGACCATGATCCACTTTTATGTTCTTCGAGGAGAAGATACCAGAGGAGAGAGAGAGAAAAATGCTGAGTTCAGAGACTGGTTGAAGGAGACCTTTCCTAAGTTCTTCAGAGCTATCACAGAAGAGATGCTTAAGGTAGAGGTTCAGCTAGAGTTGCCAGAGATTGAGTATCTTCCTACTCCAACTGATGTGAGTGGAAAGATAGATTGGGTGGAAATCAGGAAACATTGGCTGCAGATCACTCAACTCTTTCATCAGCTTTCTGACAACTCCCTGCCAGCTTTGAAGGAAATAGAGAAGAGATTCCTGGACTGGTTGCAAGTTCCACTCAGCAGCAGAAGACCTCTCCTTATGTAATAGTCCAGCTGAGTCAGCTGATGATTAGGTATGTTTCTTATTATTCTTTCTCTTTTGATTATTAATAAAGCTTTATGATTTCAGACAACTTCTTGTTGTCAGCTGCATTTTGATTCTGTCTAAAGATCTTACTTAAAGATCTTCTGTTCTGTCCTATGTTGATCTTGATTTTGATTGAATTTGCTTATCTGTTGAGATCAGCTGAGTTGGTTTTAATATCATCAAAAAGGGGGAACTTGTTAGGATTTCTGTGTTAGATGTTTTGATGATATAATAAACCAATCAGCTTGTAATAGGACCAGCTGAACATGTTAGTCAGCTGATGAGTAGTTAGGATTAGATAGGTTCAAGTGAGGGGGAATCTACCTTGCTGCCTAGAAGATCCGAAGCTACCATAGAAGAGAAGACCAGCTGAGACCTTGTGGACTTAGCCAATTTCAGAAGACAGAAGATTTAAGCAGCTGACACTGGAGCTTCGAGAGCAGATCATCAGAGAAGTTAACATCAGCTGATATCAGAAGGTTAGCTAATCAGCTGAGAGCACGTCGCAGACAAGACAAGGACCATGGATAAAAGACATATCCAGACGAAGTCAAGAAGACCAGCTGAGGTGCATACCAGCAGACTTGCACATCAGCTGAGGTCCAAGTATCAGCAGACTGATCCACCAGCTGAGGAGACAGATCAGCTGAGGTTTTGTGCTCGGCCCAGATTCTTCAGAATCAATTTTAAGGGTTAACTTGCGACATAAAAGGAAGATTCCCAGAATAGAAGACCAATCAATCAAGGGGACAAACTTGATTGATTGAAGATCGCAAAGATTGACGGGAATCAAGAAGAAAACTCAATCAATCACATTGATTGATTGAATACGAGATTATAGGATCTCAGATTTCTAGTCTTTTCCAACGGCTAGTTATTTGACCCTATAAATTAGAGTAATAGTGATAATTCTTATCGGGTTTTTACATGCACATTAAGCTAGCCGATACTCTGTCAAATTTATCACTTACGCTCAAAAACACCATTCATACTTATCATTTGTAAAAGCTTTGTAGAAGCTGTGAGAAGTCAATTGCGATTATAGCATTGACAAGTTGTTAGAGAGTAGTACTCTCAAACTGTGTAAGTAAGTAAGTAAGTGAGTTAGTGGAGAGCCCCTCAAGTCCAAGTTGGATTGAGGAGAGTGGATGTAGGACAGTTGGTCCGAACCACTATAAACCCCCTGTGTCTCTTCGTATTTCTTTCTGTTCTTATCTGTGCACATCACCTAAAAACCGATTTTCATTAAAAACGTTTCCGCACTATACACAGCGCACTATTTTCAAAATTCAGACTACCTCAAGTAGTCTGCTGATTTTCTGAATAAACCAGTAAAATTGAAAAAGGCTTTTGAATCCTAACAAGTCTATTCAACCCCCCCTTCTAGACTTGTTCAAGTGTATTCTTCCCTAAAACCTGTCTTTGGGACCAACAGTAAGCTAGAGTGCGTGCGGAATGTGAGCTCTTAGTTTCTAATCATTTTAGTTTCTAAAAACGTTTTCTCTGAGTTTGCTTAGTAAACTGGTGGTTAAGGCTGGTGCATAATATTAAGACTCAGAATGATTTAATCAGCCTGAATATCAAAACTATGCAGTATGTTCTATTTACTATGTATGACAAATTATGATCCTGAACACAAAAGTAAATCAGCACACAAGGGTCTCTTTAACGTGGTTCGGAGATAACCAACTCCTACGTCCACGGCCTGATTTAACAGGAAGCTATCCTCAAAACCCTGAGGATAGGTACTTAGTTTTTACGTGCCAAGGGACATGAATAGCCAACTTTCTCTCTTAGGAACTGACCCCTGGGTGTTTTACAAGTCCCAGTCCTTCTAACCAACCAATCTCACACCCTGAGTGGTTTGGTATTCTTGGTTTCCAACTAAGATAGCTCTAGCAATACAAAACAATGCTAAATATTAGAGCTATCTATCTAAGCAAATACAGAGTGAATCATACTACAACACTAGGGAAATTTAATTGCAGAGTGTTGCTTATAGTATTCTTTGTGAGGTTGGATTCTTGAGAGTTTTCACTTGGAAATTTCCCGTTAGCCTTGAATTGGTGCAAGGCTCTCTATATTTATAGGCAAGATTCAAAATAGATCCGTTAGAGGAAATCTTTCCAAATTTTTCCTATTTTAGGGTGGTTGCAGGCTAGATGTACTGTTGACCTAATCACCATGCTTAATCTGGCAATCTTTGTCCCGCCTCCTGCAACTCTGAGACGCATTGAGTGCTGCATTAACTGCTGCGCAGACTCCGTACATGCGTGTCGAAAGATCATTGGCTCTCCGTACAAACGGCTAGTTGACCTTCTGACATTCTTCCTTCCTCGTACATTCAAAGCTCCGAGTGTTTTGTCAATAACTCAGGTTGAATGTTTGTCTTTAGTGGAGTCCACTGACATTCTCTATGTCTCTCAGATGTTAACATAAATGTTAACTGACCCATAGCATGAATAACCTTTTTGCTTTAGACTTACATGGATCAGGTAAACTGAACCAATGCCTAAGTCAGATCTTATGTGCATTCAGCACAGCCTGATAGGTTATTCAGCCCAGTATGTGTAACCTTTTTGCTTTGGACTTACATGAGTCAGATAAACTGATTCAAGGCCTAAGTCAGGTCTTACGAGCATTCAGCTCGGCCTGATAAGTTACACTTACTCTTCACTAACTGTGTTCTGTCCTGGGCATGCTTAGTGTACTCAGTAGAAGCAACAGCCAATGGTACTTCCGGATTGTATTCAGGATGGATCTTCAGACTTCGGACTTCAGCTTCATTTCAGGTAATCTTCAACGAGACTGACTCTGACCTTCTTCAGGGCGATTTACACTTCAGACTTTAGGATATTGGGTTGACTCCAATAGTGTTCAATCTTCAACACGTTCCCCTGAACTGAATCCCTAACCTGACTATCCCGAACTAAACAATCCTGAACCACTGTACTTTGGCAAATTCATCAGGGGTTTTGGGATCTAATCAAAACATTCAGATTGTCCCAACAGCACCAAATAGGTTTTCAAGAATAAGAGAGATGAGAAGAATGTTGTTGTCAGGAACAAGGACAGACTGGTGGCCAAGGGTTACTCTCAGTGTGAGGATATAGACTATGATGAGACCTTCGCCCCAGTCGCAAGATTGTAAGCAATCAGGTTATTTCTGGCATATGCAACATTCAAGAAATTCATGGTGTATCAGATGGATATCAAGAGTGCCTTTCTGAAGAGTTTACTGAATGAGGAGGAATATGTGGAGTAGCCTCCAGGATTTGAAGTTGGTGATTAGGTCTATCACGTGAAGAAAGCACTCTATGGACTGAAACAAGCTCCTAGAGCTTGGTATGATACCCTCTCCCAGTTCCTGATAGACCACGGGCTCGTAAAAGGACCAGTGGATAGAACTCTATTCAAGATCAATGAAGGTGAGGACATTCTCTTGGTTCAAATCTATGTCGATGACATAATATTTGGATCACCAAATCTGAAGCTTTGTGAGAAATTCTCCATGCTGATGACGGGTAAATTTGAGATGTCCATGATGGGGGAGATGAATTTCTTCTTAGGTCTACAAGTCAGGCAATCAGACTTAGGAATCTTTATTAATCAATCTAAATATACTAAGGATCTGATTCAGAAGTTTGGTTGTCACTCCAGCAATGTCTCAAGGATTCCTACGAATACTAATGAGAAGCTCGATCCTAACAAGGAAGGGATCTCCATAGATCAGACTGAGTATAGGGCACTGATAGGATCATTGTTGTACCTGACTGCAAGTCGACCTGATATCACTTATGCAGTAGGAGTTTGTGCGAGATACCAGTCAGATCCCAAAAAGAGTCATCTAGAGAGTGACAAAAAGATACTAAGATACTTGAGAGGTACTCTCAATTTAGGACTTTGGTATCCCTCATATGACAACCTAAAACTGACAAGTTATTCTGATGCTAATTACGGAGCCTGTCAGATTGATAGGAAATTAACCACAGGCACATGTCAGTTTCTAGGGAGGAAACTGATCTTATGATTTTCAAAGAAACAAACAAGTGTTGCAACGTCTACTACTGAAGCTGAGTATATGTAGGCAGGCAGTTGTTGTGCTTAGATCCTCTGGTTGAGACAACAACTGAGAGACTGTCAAGTAGTTGCTATTGAAGTCCCAATTTATTGGGACAATAACAGTGCAATGTCCATCTCTCAGAATTCAGTCTTGCACACAAGGTGTAAGCATGTGGACATTAGGCATCACTTCATAAAAGATCATGTTGAGAAGAAAAATATCAGGATGGAGAGGATCCCTACTGATAAGTAATGGGCTGACATCCTGACTAAGGCTTTGCCTAAAACCAGGTTTGTTGAGTTATCGGTAGAGTTAGGACTTCTTGACCCAGGAGTAGAAAACTCAGGATGGGTTTCAGTTCCGTATAAAATCAAGTAGTGTTGGGAAGGATGACTAACTCAGGATTAGTATGAGAGTTCAGAGAGATGGATGGCTTTCAGGGGGAACTGACATCAGGAGAAGAATCTTCGGATCAGTTTGTTAAGGATTCAGGACTCAGAACTCAGGATTTGTCATTTTGATCACACACAAGTGGTATCAGTCAAATTACTATATTTGACTGACTGTTATGTTCATCCTGAACCTTTTGTATTCTCTGTGTGTCAGACATCACATCAATCATAGGTTTTTAACTTTAAATCTCAGTCATTCCTTTAATATTCAGTTATTATTAAATGCAATTATTTGAAATAAATTCCGACATACCCTGAATTTGCATTTAATGCGCGTGCGCGGGAACTATTTTTCTTCTTAAACTGAATATTGGCTATAAATAGAGAAGATTAATCAATGTGCGTCCTTTACGCACTTATATTTTCCTTTCTATAATCTCTTTCTATTAACCCTCTCTCTCAAGCTTTCACATACTCATCAATGGAGACCTCAACCAAGTAATTCTTTGAACATCTCCAGACTCAGAAGGATTTCATCACTTATGAAGTTGTTGCTGATTTCACTTCCTCCCAACACGAGGATGTTAAATCTGTTCAGTACTTCTGCACCAAAGCTGATATCCTTGACTGGGTATCAATGAGGCCTTCAAAGCTTTGCCCAGTGCTCGTCGATGCCTTCTACCTCAGGCTGAAGAAAATCAAAGATGGTGAATGGGAATCGACCGTGCCCCTGAGCCATTCCAAGAAGGCTGGTGGACAGACAGTGATTGAGAGAAAGTGGGTCACAGTCAACATCCGGAACATGATCAAGAAGATCTACAACCTTCCTCATTCCACCAAGGACTGTCATCTGTAAATGCCCATTAATTTTGGTGCTGGGCATGAGAAGGAGTTCCTGAACAAGATTCTCATTGAGCCTGCAGAATTCAGTTCCAAGATGAATAAGAAACTACTTCAGCCCAAATACAAGGCAGTTGTTGAGTCTATAAAGACTTGGGAGGTCGAGGTGGCTCAGGAGGAGCCTAGAATGGAAAATGTTTAGGTGAAAGCTCAGGTGGAGCCTTCTCAAGTGGAGTCTCACCCTCCTCATGATGAGGACTCCTTTCTAAAGACTGTGATCCTCAGACTCTGAGGAGGAGGAGAAGAAGGAAGAAAAAATGAAGGATGCTCGGTGGAAGTTCCCCATCCCTGATGTTAATAACCTAAAGGACTTCGAAGTCCTTGCCTGGAGTCAAGCTATTAGGTTTGTTGATAAGCACTTGCCCAACCTCACTGGGTCTTTAAGGGGAGAAGTTGTCCGGCTCAGGACATATGCCCTGACTCGGAAAGCCACATATCCTGAGCTGGCAATCCTTATATAGAAGAAGGGTTGGGAGGCTCTTCAAGCTCAAGAAACGGCACTATTTGATGCTTTTGGGGTCTACAGTTTTACGCAGCTCCTAAAAGTGGAGGACTTTGTCCGAACGGTTAAATGGAGGATTCTAGAGGAGGCGTTAGCTTTGCCGGAAGAAAGGGAAGTTGTGGCTGCTGAGCCAGGGGTGTCTGCTGGAGAGAAGGCTCCTGAGGGAGCTGGGATGGATGTGATAGTTGCTGAAGTGGCTCCGATGATGGGGTCAGGATTGGAAGTGGTTGTTGCTCCGGAGATGAACCACGATGCGGATCAGGAGCATATCGCATCGGCCGATGATGTGCCTACTAGGGCGGTAGGTACTGAGACTAGCCTTGAAGCCCTTAAGAGAAAGAAGGCCAAAGGCATCTGGGTAAATTCAGCTGAATACATGCATGCCAACATACACAGGAAGCTGAATAGCCATGATGGAAGCTTGAGGCGGTTCCAGAATTATGCTGATCTGATGAGCTAGAAGGTTGAACAGCTGCAAGCTGAAATGAGGGACTCCTTTACAATGGTCGGCACTCAGCATGGAACTGAGTTGGCAACCATCAAGGAGCAAGCTGAACAGCAATCTGATAAAGTTCTTACTTCCTGCCAGAAAATGATCGCAGACGCTCTGAGTGGTCAGGAAACCTTAATAAATAATTTGTATATCAATGCCAAGCTAGTAGGGTATGAAGGCAAGGTAAGAGAGATGGCTAAGAAGGAAGCATCGACTGAGTCTCAGGTGGTGGCCAGGAAGTTTGAGAATGATCTGAAGAAGGAGGAGACAGAGTGGCACCAAGCTTTGACGAATCTCAAACACGAGTTTGATGACGAAAAACAAAAGCTGATTTCTGTTCAAAAATAGCTTGCCATTCATCAGTCCCATGACACCATCCGTACTAAGCAGATCATTGAGTGCAAACTACAACTGAAGACCTTTTTAGATCGCACAGACTTAAAAGGCATCGCCTTGGATGACATCGTCAAAAGGCTAAATAAAGACGAAGATGCCAAAAAGGGGGAAAGATAGGATAGAGGGGATAAGGAGAAGAAAACTCTCAGGATAGAAGTCAGAGCTGAGAAGAGGAAAGAATCTTCCTCTGGAACCCCCTCTGGATCAACTACCCATGAGTCTGATGCCCCCAGGAAGAAACTGAAGCAGGCTGCAATGGATGAAATTTATAAGGAGATGGAGGTGTGTCAGCACCCTGAAACTGCTGCTCAAAAGAAGATGAGCGTTCTGAAAAACTGGCAAAGATGAAGGCCATTTCCTTGGACACTCAGGTCCAAATGCTGAAGGGGACCATAGAGTATCTGAAGGACTTAGTCCTGAAGTAGAAGAATGTTGCTCCCGGATCAAGGAAGAAGGCTCCCCGGAAGCTCAACCTTTAGAATCTTGGGCCACTCCTGTACAAGCACGTTGATGAGTTTGTACCCAAGGAATTGAACCAGATGTAGATCCCACTGAAGACTGAATGGGTGGATCTCTACTACATGGTGGGGATCTGGGATGATGTTCAGGAGGACAAGGAGACGATCCTCCACCACTGGATGATGGAAGAGCATCTTGAGATCTGGTCTAAGATCGTCAGGTATGCTGACAGAGAAGGTGTAGAGATCAAGGTACCTGACAACTTCAAGTACCTTCCTCCGATGATCGGCCTATCAAGTCAACTGAACAGACCAGCCATTCAGGAGGAGATAGGTACCTTTCCAGGGCGACCGACTCTTGGAATGATCCAAGGAGGATGAACACAATCTTGTTGCGCCTACTGAACAAGTACGGAATCCTATTGGATCAGTGGGAAGAAGAATAGTTATGAGTAGATGTTAGGAATCATCTTTTGTAATAGTTTCAGGAACCTTGTACTCCATTGAATATTAATGAAAAATATTTACATTCCTGAGATCAATAACTCGTTTTCTCCTGATTTATCTTTCTGCATCTTATCAAAAATTATGCTAACTCTTTCCTGTTTCTATCTTATAGACTAAGTACCTCAAGTGTTAGAGGCTTACTGAACAAAGTGTACTAATTCATATCAGTTGATTGTATAGATGGTTAGGGATTTGTTTAAGGGTTTTGGCATCATCAAAATGGTGGAAATTGTTGGGATACAATATGTACTGTTTTGATTGAGATCCCAAAATCCCTTGATGAATTTGCCTAAGTATAGAATGTCAGGATGAAGTAGTTCAGGATTAGTCAAGTAAGAATAGATTTTCTATTTACAAGTATTCAGTAAACGCACTGAAGACTGAAGAATGATGGAGACATCCTAAAGATTCCAAGTCATGAAGGTGTTTTAGTCTTGAAGGTCAGAGTTCATACTGAAGATTATTCTAAAGACATCTGAACTAAAGCTGGAACCTGAAGATTGTCCTGAAGATGAAGAGAAGGCATCCTAAAGACATACCACTGATGGAACCCCTACTGGGTATACTAAGCGTACTCAGGTCAAGACCCACTTAGTGAAGGCGGAAGTAACCTGAGTAATCGGGCTGAGTATCATTCTACTGACACTTGTAAGACCTGGTAGAAAAGGTTACTAAATGCAAAGGAGAGTTAGCATTTATGTTAACAACTAAGGACAAAAAGAATGTCAGCACCTTAGAATAAGACAAGCATTAAGACTGAGTTAAGTGCAAGATGCTCAGAGCCTTAATTGTACAAGGAAGCATAAAGTCACATAAAAAACTGGCCATTTGAAGAACAGCCAGAAGGATGTCGACACGTTTGTATAGAGACTGCACCGCATTTAATGTTACTCAAACTTGCAGGCGGCGGATCAAAGAATTTCCCATTTAAATATGGTGAAAAGTGAATAAAGTACAAGCTAGCCCAGGAAGATTTGAAAAGATCTCCTCCAACGGATCTATTTTGAATCTCCCTATAAATACAGAAGATCTTGCCCCCATTCAAGGTTACGGGAAATTTCCAAGCATTGAAATTATCCAAGAATCCAAGAGCTCAAAGCATACCTTAAGAAACACTCTAAATATTTAAATTTCCCTAGTGTTATATTAGGATTCTTTATTCTGTATTTGCTTAGAGTGATAATCCTTATCCTTAGCATTGTTTAGATTGCAAGGATTATCACAACCTTAGTTGGAAATCAGAAAGCCAAACCTCCCAGTTTGTGAGTCGGTTGGTGGGAAGGACTGAGACTTGTAAAATGCCCAGGGGTTGATTTCTTGAGAGAGGAAGGAGGCTACTCGTGCACCTTGGCATGTTAAAACATAAGTACCAATCCTCATGAGAGGATTATTTCCTGTTACATCTGGTCGTGGACATAGGAGTTGGTCATCTCCTAACCACGTTAAAAATGCCTATATGTGCTGATTTATTTATTGCTCAGGATCATAATTGTTATCATATTAAACTGAACATTCAGGATTGTTTTACATTCAAGAGAAATCAATTCTCCTGACCCTGAACTTTTGCACCTTCCTTAATCACGATTTCTAAGCAACATGGTAAATAGTTTTCAGGACATAAAAACGAGTAGAACTTAGGGCTCACACTTCCGCACGTAACTCTATCTTACTAAGATAGCTATCCAACTTACTAGCTACTTAAGCGGTCAGTAGGTGGGTTATCTCTACTGAGCTTTCGAGAGAACAACACTCAGAACTCAGCTTATTTGATTCATGACTAATTCGTCCCTGCTGTCCCTGAGACCATCAGTTCAGTGAGTACCATCAGAATCTTCCTGACTGAGTTTTGTAAGAGTATTTTCCTGAGATTTGAAAAATCTGACATCAGTGTATCCCCCCCATACACTGATTATACTCATTTCGGGACCAACAAGAAATTATAAATTGTCAAACATAATCTTAAAATGTGTGAGTTATAAATTGAGAGTTCTATTTTTTTATTTCTAAATTGATATTCTTTAAGTTGTAAATTGATCGAAAAAATTATTCATACTTAAGAGTTTTACTACTTATTACACCCTCCGTCCCAAAACTACTTTCATACTTTCCTTATTTGGACATCGCAATGCTTATTTGGAGTAGATTATAAAGTGACAAAAGAAATCATATATATACATATATATATATATATATATATATATATATATTACATCTAGTTTCCTTATATAGATCTGTGCTACTCAATTAACCATGTTAATTGGCTTATATTGTACAGATAATTATCGTGCATGCATCAATAGCATGAAGTAGTAAACTTTAAAAAGGGAAAGATAAGCATTAAGCAGGGTAGCACAGATGGTAAGGAAGGAAATAGACCATTGTGTAACAGAAAATCCCGACTATAAAAATTCTTGAACCATTTTATCTTGAGAAACCAGAAGACGCGGAGGTAATACAGCTTGCACCGTCAACTTCAGCTCGTTCCATTCATCTCAAAACAAGTTGTAACTCAAATTTTTCGCCAACACATCTACGGACACCTCTTTCCTTTTGATCATTTCCACTGCATACTTTTGAATTTCTCAATCTTGTCCTTTAAAGATGCCTGATTTCCCGAGTCTATCTCACCAGTAATGAGGTGCACACAGTCCCTAGCCTCCTCAACCCTGGCCCAAAAATAAGAATCTTGTGTCAAACTGGCAAACGTACTTCTCGGGTTCCCTTCTTCCTCTCCCACTTTTTGGTCCCTCCACCACTTATCGAAAATCTTGAATCTCCTCTGCCTCACGTGCTCAATGTACTGCCCTTTTCTCTTGTGCATACACGCCTTAAAGTACTCCGCAATTTCCAGAGGCTCGACCAAGAGTTTGTAAGAGTGGGAAGCGTTCACATACTTAGCCAACTAGTGAAAATCTTGCATCAGTTGATTCGTTTCAAGCATTTCGATCACTTTATCCCAAAACTGACCAAGCTTGATGCGATTTATGTCACCTTATTGCCTCTAATTGAAGTGTTTCTCCATTTGAACGAGTCGTAGTAGCCCAACTGATCATTGGACTCGTCACAAAATTCTTTGTACCACTCTATCTAAACTCCAAGAGCAGCCACTTTATATAAAGAAACAGCCATCTTGGCATTTTTAATGGTGAGCCTACATCCTGATTGTCTCGCCATAGCAAGGCAGTTTTTTGCAGTCCCATAAATTGCTTCCTGTTAAAAACAAATAAAACCAACAAGTTAGTTAAAATTCCTCCACAACAACCTTAATAGAAGACCCCTTCATCTATCATTAGATTAAGTTATTATGTTTGCTAAATATTTGGCTTTCACGAATATAAAATAGTTCTGTAATTTGAAACTTTGGTCTGACAAGTAACTGTAAGAGATGAATCACCGGATTGACCAATCAAAATCTGCTACATTGATAAAGAGTAAGTGTCAACCCAATATTTAACCTTTTATTGGACCAAACATTAAAAATAAAAAGTTAAATATATTAGGAATTTCAATTCATTAAAGTCAAAAATTGCAAAAAACAAAATGGGGGATCACTTGCAGAAGTGAGAAACTATAGGCCTGTTTGCATTCACTAAAAAATAGAAACAATCACTTTTAAAATTTATAATCTGTGAGTGAGGTACTTTAACAAAAAAGTGATTTCGTCTCCCGAGAAGCCCTTACAAATAGGCCTTATGTCCCCCACTTTATTTAAAAACACAATCACTTGCAATTCTGATCACCTGAAAACCAATCCAGGAGGATAGCAAGGCCAACGCGATCCCTGCTTCGCTGCTCGACTCGAAAAAGCAATTGTTGGTGAGGATCCTCCTCCGCAAGTAGTGCCAGCACACTCGGGACACGTAATACTCGTACTTGAGATGATCCGCTACGAAAGATATGACGGAGCCCGTGGCCAGCATCAAGTAAAGCAACCTTTCAATAGCCACTCTGTTATCCAAAATGGCACCTTCTTTCCTGTTTCTATCTTATAGACTAAGTACCTCAAGTGTTAAAGGATTACTAAACAGAATGTACTGATTCATATCAGTTGATTGTATAGATGGTTAGGGATTTATTTAATGGTTTTGGCATCATCAAAAAGGTGGAAATTATTGGGATACAATCAGAGCTGTTTTGATTCAGATCCCAAAATTCCTCGATGAATTTGCCTAAGTATAGAATGTCAGGATGACATAGTTTAGGATTAGTCAAGTTAGAATAGATTTTCTATTTACAGGTATTAAGTTCAGGGGGAACGCACCAAAGACTGAAGACTGAGGGAGACGTCCTAAAGATTCCAAGTCATGAAGGTGTTTTAGTCCTGAAGGTCAGAGTTCGTACTGAAGATTATTCTAAAGACATCTGACTTAAAGCTGGAACCTGAAGAACCTAAAGATTTTCCTGAAGATGAAGAGAAGACATCCTGAAGACATACAACTGATGGAACCCCAACTGAGTATACTAAGCGTACTCAGGTCAAGACCCACTTAGTGAAGGCGGAAGTAACCAGAGTAATCGGGATGAGTATCAATCTACTGATACTTGTAAGTCCTGGTAGAAAATGTTACTAAACGCAATGGAGAGTTAACATTTATGTTAACAACTGAGGACAAAAAGAATGTTAGCGTTTTGAATAAGACAAGCATTAAGCCTGAGTTAAGTGCAAGATGCTTAGAGCCTTAATTGTAAAAGGAAGCATAAAGTCACATAAAAAAACTAGCCATATGAAGAACAGCCAGAAGAATGTCGACACATTTGTACAGAGACTCCACCGCATTTAATGTTCCTCAGACTTGCAAGCGGCGGATCAGAGAGTTTCCCATTTCAGTATGGTGAAAAGTGAATAAAGTACAAGCTAGCCTGCACCTACCTAAAACAGGAAGATTAGAAAGGATCTCCTCTAATGGATTTATTTTGAATCTCCCTATAAATAAAGAAGATCTTGCCCCCATTCAATGTTACGGGAAATTTCAAAGCATTGAAATTATCGGTATTATCCAAGAATCTAAGAGCTCAAAGCATACCTTAAGCAACACTTTGAATATTTAAATTTCCCTAGTGTTGTAATAGGATTATTTATTTTGTATTTGTTTAGAGTGATAATCCTTATCCTTAGCATTGTTATTGCAAGGATTATCACAACATTAGTTGGAAATCAGAAAGTCAAACCTCCTAGTTTGTGAGTCAGTTAGTGGGAAGGATTGGGACTTGTAAAATACCCAGGGTCGATTTCCTGAGAGAGGAAGGAGGCTACTCGTGCACCTTAGCACATTAAAACACAAGTACCAATCCTCAGGAGAGGATTTCTTCCTGTTAAATTAGGTCGTGGATGTAGGAGTTGGTTATCTCCGAACCACGTTAAAAACGCCTATGTGTGTTGATTTATTTATTGCTCAGGATAATAATTGTCTTCATATTAAACTGAACATTCAACATTATTTTACATTCAGGAGAAATCAATTCTCCTGACCCTAAACTTGTGCACCTTCCTTAATCATGATTTCTAAGCATCATGGTAAGCGGTTTTCAGGACATAAAAACGAGTAGAACTTAGGTCTCACACTTCCGCACGTAACTCTAGCTTACTGAGATAGCTATCCAACTGACTAGCTACTTAAGCGGTCAGCAGGTGGATTATCTCTACTGAGCTTTCGAGAGCACAACACTCAGAACTCAGCGTATTTTATTCCTGACAGATTCGTCATTGCTGTCCCTGAGACCATCAGTTCAATGAGTACCATCAAAATCTTCCTGTCTAAGTTTTGTAAGAGTATTTTCCTGAGATTCACAAAATCTGACAACAGTGTATCCCCTCCCCTTACACACTAATTATACTCATCTCGGGACCAACAAGAAACTATAAATTGTCAAACATAATCTTAAAATATGTGAGTTATAAATTGATAGTTCTATTTTTTAATTCTAAATTGATATTCTTTAAGTTATAAATTGATCGAAAAAATTATTCAGACTTAAGAGTTTTACTACTTATTACTCCCTTCGTCCCAAAACTACTTTCACATTTTCCTTATTTGGACATCGCAACTCTTATTTGGAGTAGATTATAAATTGACAAAAGAAATCACATATATACATATATATATATATATATATATATATATATATATTACATCTAGTTTCCTTATTTTGATCTGTGCTACTCAAATAACCATGTCAATTGGCTTATATTGTACATATATTTATCATGCATGCATCAATAGCGTGAAGTAGTATACTTTAAAAAGGGAAAGATAAGCATTAAGCAGGGTAGCACAGATGGTAAGGAAGGAAATAGACCATTGTGTGACAGAAAATCCCAACTAAAAATTCTTGAACCATTTGATCTTGAGAAACCGGAAGATGCGGAGGCAATACAGCTTGCACCCGCGACTTCAGCTCGTTCCATTCGTCTGTAAACAAGTTGTAACTCAAATTCTTTGCTAACACATCTACGGACACTTCTTTCCTTTCGATCATTTCCATTGCATACTTTTCGAATTTCTCAATCTTGTCCTTTAAAGATGTCTGCTTTCCCAAGTCCATCTCACCAGTAATGAGGTGCACACAGTCCCTAGCCTCCTCAACCCTGGCCCAAAAACATGAATCCTGTGTCAAACTGGCAAACCTACTTCTCGGGTTCCCTTCTTCGTCTCCCACTTTTCGGTCCCTCCACCACTTATCGAAAATCTTTAATCTCCGCCTCTCGTGCTCAATGTAGTCCCCTTTCCTCTTGTGCATACATGCCTTATAATACTCTGCAATTTCCAGAGGCTCGACCAAGAGTTTGTAAGAGTGAGACGCGTTCACATACTTAGCCAACTCGTGAAAATCGTGTGTCAATTGATTCGTTTCCAGCATTTCGATCACTTTATTCCAAAACTAACCAAGCTTGATGCAATTTATGTTCACCTTATTCCCTCTAATTGAAGTGCTTCTCCGTTTGAACGAGTCGTAGTAGCCCAACTAATCATCGGACTCGTCACAAAATTCTTTGTACCACTCTATCTGAACTCTAAGAGCAGCCACTTTCTATAAAGAAATAGTCATCTTGGCATTTTTAATGGTGCGTCTACATCCTGATTGTCTCACCATAGCAAGGCAGTTATTTGCAGTCCCATAAATTGCTTCCTGTTGAAAACAAATAAAACCAACAAGTTAGTTAAAATTCCTATACAACAACCTTAATATATAGAAGACCCCTTCATCTATCATTAGATTATGTTATTAGGATTTTCAAATGTTAAATATTGAAAGTTAATTATATTAGGATTTTCAATTCATGAAGGTCGAAAATGCTCAAAATAAAATGGGGGATCACTTGCAGGAGAAAGAAACTATGTCCCTCACTTTATTAAGAGACACAATCACTTGTAATTCTGATCACCTGAAAACCAATCCCGTAGGATCGTAAGGCCAACGCGATCCCTGCTTCGCTGCTCGACTCGGAGAAGCAATCGTCGGTGAGGCTTCTCCTCTGCAAGTAGTGCCAGCACACTCGGGTCACATAATATTCGTACTTGAGATGATGCGCTATGAAAGATTCTACAGAGCCCGTTGCAAGCATCAAGTATAGCAACCTAACAATGGCCACTCTATTATCCAAGCAAATGGAGCCTTCATCCGTGTAAAACATGTAGCTCCCAAATGTCCAAAAGGAGCTCTTTCCATCATCATCATCTTCAAGTAGCCTCGCCTCGGGGGCAGGCAGAACGGTGTCAAAGACAGCTGTGACACTGGGGTAGGAGGGCAGGGGAGGTGGGTGGCATGGAGAGGACATGCATGACTGCCAGAATATGAATAGGAGGGAGAGTTGTTGCATGATGGAAGCGAAGAGCATTCTGGGGACAATGTCATGCTAGGCGACCACGTAGCAGAAGTTCCCGCTCCATCTTTGATGTTGGATTGCTCGGGAGAAAGCTAGGTTGCCCAGCATGGTGGAACCGTAGAAGGCGTGGAGAGGAGGTAGAGGGTTGTGAGGGAATCAAGGGATCTTCCAAGGGTATGTTTGGTTTAGGGGACTAAATAGTCAATCCCCCAAACACAGGACTATTCCAGCCAAAACATGCATGTTTTGGCCGGAATAGTCCTGTGTTTGGGGGATTGACTATTTAGTCCCCTAAACTAAACATACCCCAAGGGAATGCCCCGTCAAAACTACTGATTTGCATTCGTTCATTATTTCATGCATCTGTGGAAACAGTGATGCTTGTTAGTTTGTATGGATTTAATTTGGGATACAATTGAAAATTAATGCAAGTGTATAGAAATGGCTATTTACTGTCCTATTGAAAATTATTTTTTTGAAGTACACTAATTTAGGGTTGTGTCATAAAATGAGAATTGTAATTCATTTTTCTAATTGGTAAAATAATTAAGAATGGTAACTTCGTGGATTGGTATTTTAAGGATTATTTATAATTTTTTAAAGTTGCTAATTTAGATCAAATTGGGACTGAATTTTATCTCGTATTCAACCTAAATCTGATCAATAGCCCGATTAAAATTAATTTGACATTGATTTGTTAGTTAAAAAGTAGGGAAAATACACATTTTTATCCTATAAGTTTCGTTGACTTTGGTTTTCGTCCTCTTAAGTTTTGAAATTTTGTTTTATTTCTTTAACTTACCAAAAATTATGATTTTCGTCCTCTTAAGTTTTGAATTTTTGTTTTCGTCATTTAACTTATCAAAAATTATAGTTTTTGTCCTCCAACCGCCTATAACCAGTCATACAACCAGTAATACACATGTGGATCCTTTTTTTTTAAACAAAATACTAATGTGGGGGTAGTTGGAGGGAATTAGGTCTTGACAAAATGCACTTTTAACCATAAATTTCCTCCCAAATACCGTCCAATACTTACATCCATAGAATCTTCTGTCCGGATTTATTTTTTAATATGATGTACAAACCATACAATGAAACCACAATGACACTTAATATTGCACTTCCTTTCCGTACAGTGAGTATGTGCTCAAAAGAATTTAGGCTTTTGGATGTTTTGATTTAGGGATCTTTGTTCCTTTATTCCCTAATTCGCTCAAGCCCCCATGCCTAAATTTGATCGACTAGGGTTTTGATTTGGGAGAGAATTTATGGGTAATCATGTATTTTATCCATCAAGACCTAATTCCCTCTAAATACCCCCACGTTAGTATTTCACATAAAGAAAAATTGATCTACGCGTGTGTTACCGGTTGTGTGACTGGTTATAGGTGGTTGGAGGACGAAAATCATAATTTTTGGTAAGTTAAAGGACCAAAAATAAAAATTCAAAACATAAGAGGACGAAAATCATAATTTTTGATAAGTTAAAGGACGAAAACAAAAATTCAAACTTAAAAGGACAAAAACCAAAGTCAACGAAACTTATTGGACAAAAATATATATTTTCCCTAAAAAATATTTAATCATCATTGGCAAAGTTTTATGTGAATAATACACACCCTGACTAGATCCATATACAATAATTTTGGATTAAATTTTGGGTCAATATATGAGGAAATTTGACCCGTTTTTTATTTCAATTCATTTGCAGTATCACAAATCTTCCTCAACCCTAATCCCCTCTCCCCATGCCGTTTTCTTTTCACTCAATCTCATGCCATTTTCAATCAATTTTTGTCTGATTCCTACTCGATTCTTCACTCAATTCTGCTATTTTTCTCTGATTCTTCACTCAATCATCGTCGTCTCATACGTTCTTCACTTAATCGTTGATAATTCAATCATCGCTCCTCAAACATCATCGTGGCTTTGTGTAGACGTCGCCACCGGTGCTATTCGTCGCTTCTATTCAGGTAATCGATCGCTACTCGCTAATCATTTTTTCTCATCGTTCTGATTAATTTTTGCCATTTAGATCTTATTTTGTATTTAGTAGAAATTATGAATAATTTGGGTTTATTTTAATGAAATGAACTCTTAAATTTCCATGAATATAGTGTTCCCCCTGTGTTTTTGTGTGTGTTAATGACTAAGAATGCATTTAAATCACCATATGTCCAATACTAACCACCATATCACCATATGTCCAATTAGTATTTGAAATTGATGGAATATCTTTCAGTGTGTTTTCCAGAGACATTTGAAGAGAGGTGATGTTGTCGGGGGTGGAAGTCGTGGTGCATCGGCCTCCCCATGTAGAGAGAGAATTACTCGTTTGTTCATGTAAGTTAATATTACTGCAGCCGTCTATTTTACTTCTTTTTTAATGGAAAAAAATGTAGGAAATGAGAGAAACATGTGAAAACCAACTCTTGATGATCACAGACTCTACCCATAGGATCTGCAACCAATAAGGAGCTTTAATAGCTCTTACATCCCATGTTTTGATAAATAAATAAATAAAGATTCAGTCACCAATTCAATCCCTGTTACAGCTTTGAGTGAGACACAAACAGGGGAGATTTCAACACTTGATCTAGCTTTAGCATCTTTTGATAAAAATATAAAAGTGAATTTTAATGAATTTTACCAAATCCCACATAAAAAAATAAAAAAGAATCTTAAAACTGGAAGTAGATTTTGATTAAGCTTAAAAAGTGATGCGACAT
>JAPKLY010002385.1:0-21347 GCA_026898435.1 Prunella vulgaris | reverse complement strand
GAATAGACCTTGAGTCCAAAATTAGATTTTCAAACTTTTCAAAAAGGGATGGATTCTAGAACCTTACAGTAGCCCTTTTCGAAGTTTAAAGTAACAAGTCTACAAGAGTTTTAGAAATTGGACCACAAAGGTTACAGCTGTAGACTAGCAAGTCTGCAGCTGCAGAGTTCAAAAACTTTGCAAAATAAACAAATCTCTTGTAGAAAAAATATCAGAGGAGTTCTCACAATTAGAATTGTATTGAGAATACTCTAATGTGCAGCAGAATAAAGTGAGTGTTAATGAAAAACAATATAAACTAGACTTAACAGTTGAGTGACTTATGAAAGTCTACAACTGTAGAGTCAGTTTTTGTGAAAATCACAAGTGTTTTATGCACTTCAAGTTTCAATACAATGATGAATGTAATAAGTAAATTAAATATGCAATACAAGAATATAAAGAGCAATAAGTAAATAGACCAGGTTTATAGTGGTTCAGTGTCTATAAAGAGACAACCTACATCCACTGTTACACCACTCAGGTGCCAAATTCACTAAGAAATGATCACAAAGATCAATACAAGTAGTTCCCCCTTAGAACTAGGTTCACTTAGATTCCTATTCTAAACAGAGATAAACTACCCTTTTCATACAGAAAATCAACTCACAAAGAGATATCTACACTAAGTAGAAATAAAATCAGGTGAGGGAACAACAACAAAAGTGTGATTCTTTCTAAGAAAATCCTAACCAACTATCCTATGAATCACAAAGAATAAGAACAAAATAAGCTCTCTCAGAATATGCTGGCTGTAGACTTGCTTAGGTTGAATGCTTGTATGCTCGGGGTTGTTGTTGCTTCCTCTGAGGACTTCTTCTATTTATAGATGGAGTGGAGTATCTTATCCGTTGGAAATTTCAAATTTGAAATTCAGATAAGGCTCCTCTCTCTCTATATTGGCATGTGTGAGGTGGTCCTCATCCTTCACACAAGGTAGTACTGATTGTACTATGTCATATCCTTCAGAATTCTGGCCTTCTTTGTAACTAATCTTCATTATCCTCCAGAATAAAGGAAAAACTTCCACTTAAGTACAGTTTAATGAGTGCTCAAAGGCTACACTAATAGTCCTTAAGGGTCTTCTTAATCTTTAATTAATTTCAGACTTGTACTTCATCTTCAAACGGTTCTTTGTAGCTGTAGAGTCTTCAACCTTGCAGCTGTAGAATCCTGTCAATATAAAAAATCAGCTGTAGAGAAACCTTACAGCTGTAGGATCATGTCTTGACTGTATAGTGATCAAATATACAGCTGTAGACTTCACTTACAACTATATGTTTCAAACACCAATTTCCTCAATACAAGTGTTAGACAAATATCATCAATTAAACACATTGTTTTGCACACATCAAAATCTAAACAAAGGTATTAACACCACCATTGTAAGAATTCGAACCTTTACACAATCAATAGACTTTACTTATGTCCCAGCTCTCGCAATATAAGACCTGGGCAAATCTCGGTGTTCTTTATATTTATTTCGCATGATTATTCGAGTATTCTTTACTGTTATTGTTATCCTGATCCAAGCTACATACGAAATAATTTAGGAAATAACAACTGGCGCTAGAAGGAGGGCCTATCTCCAAATCTTCATCACGGATTTGAAGTTCATCTTCAAATCTTCAAGTTTGAAACCCGGATTTTGAAGTTTATCTTCAAATCTTTAAATGACTTTCGAAGGAAATCATAGCAATAAAATGACAAGATCGAAGGCTGCTACCACTTCTCGTAACTTTTTGCCCAACGTTTCTGCTGGATACTCCATGACACCTCTAGAGGAAAGTCTGACTTCCGGAAATGCATTCACCCCAAACCGTGCCCTAGTGGCTGAGCATGCTTAGTACACGCTCAGGCATCGGACAAGGGAATTGATGCCTATTCCGATGCAAAACTTCGAATCACCTGAACAGGTGGACTAATACGTCCGGCAGCTCCGGTAAAAAGTGAAAGAAATGAGAGCAGCAAGGAGCTCATCCTCTGCTCCTAGGAAAAGCTATAATTTCCGCCAACATAAGGTGAGAAAAACAAGTAAGCATTAGGGAGAAAGTCATGTGCAAGCAACTGAATCCAGTTCACAGTCGGTTTTCAATCGACCCGGTACTGATCTTTCTAAAAGATCTTCTTCATGGCCTGCAAATTGGGAAATACCAAATGTGTCTTCCCTCCCTGAGTCACTGACGAGATCATCCAACTACACTCCGATGCAAATCTCTTATTCAAGAGGAACTGAGCCTGGTAACTTGGCCTGGCAGCAAATGAGCTTTCCACAGAGCGCGTTACTAAGACGCGATCAATCCCGAATCTCGATTCATGATCGTTTTGGCCCAGGGGGTTTTCCACACTACACTATCGGAGAACCTGCCATTGAAATGGTAAGACCTACGGTAGTGCAGGATAGCCAACAATCCCTCCTTCAGACTTTACAAAAAAGGTTAGCTGAGGTGGAGGGTAAGGTGGAGTCAAGGGGTGAACTCTCAAAACGATTAAGCTCGGACAATGAGCCATTGGCCATCGATCTGGAAGAGGCCCAAGTACAGTCCAAAATAATCCCTTTGCAAGCTCCTCTCTACGAAGGAAAGACAGCTCCAGAGACTCACCTCTCCAAGTACAGAATCAACATGACAGGTCGAGGCACAACAGATGCAACGAAGTGCCGCCAATTCCCCCTCACTTTTGGTGAATTAGCCCACAAGTGGTTTGTGAATCTAGCTCCTCGTTCCATCCATAGCTTCTCTGAGCTAGGGAAGAAGTTCGTATCATACTTTGCGGCGAAAATCAATAAGCCAGAAAGCCATCATCGTCTGATGTGGGTTAGACAACAGAAAGATGAGGGGGATGAGCAATACATTGACAGGATTGATGAAATCATCCTCGGTGGAGAGCCCGTCAGTGATGAACTAGCACTTCATTCACTTCTCAGAGGATTTAGGGGAGATTCCCCCATGTTCCGCACCCAATAACATATACGGAATGTAGAAGACGAGCAGGTGAGCTCATCAATCACCAAAAATTGTTGGCGCAAAGGTTGAGAGAAGTGAAAGAAGAGAAGAAGCAAGGAAAATCTACTTCTTTCAAAAAGAAGAATGAGGGTAAATCGTCCAAAACTCCAGGAACCTTTAAAAGGTTTGACAACGGTGAAGAGGTAAGCATAGTGGACAAACTGAATCAAACTCCGGCTTACATCTTCAATGTCATCAAGGATAAGAACATGCTTGAGCACCCTCGCCCACTATGGGATGTGCCACGTCGGCCAAATGATAAATGATTCTGCGCCTATCACGATAGTCCTGACCATAATACGAGCAAGTGCCATGATCTCCTCAGACAACTGTGGAAGTTGTTTGAGGAAGTGAAGTTGAATGAGTTTGTCAAACGACCAGCACCGAGGCGAGACGATGCTGGACAAGATCTGAAAAGAGATAGAGGAAATCAACCTCCACCCCAGCAAGTTGGGGTGGCAAACCTTGAAGATGAAGATGATGAGTCTTCAGGAGAAGAACCTCCTATTCGAGCTGGAGAAAATGTGCACATGCTCCAGTCTAGTGGAGCCTTAGGAGGTCTTACTCCGGTGATCAATATTTCCAACAGAAAGAGGAAGGCTGAGCTGAGAGCACTCAACGAGGTAAATTTCATCACACCTCCTGAGCCAAATATCTCCAAGAGTTGTGTGATCTCTTTTTCCACCGAAGATAGGGAAGGATTGCTATGCCCAAAAAATGACGCTCTGGTCATTTAAGCAAAAATTCTTGGAATGAATGTGAGTCACATCCTCGTTGATAATGGATGTTTCTGCAATATCATTTTCAAGTCAGCACTCGACCAAATGGGCAATCTCACGAGCTACATCAAGCCGTACAACACCGTACTTAAAGGGTTCAGAGATATTGCAGTCACAGCCTATGGAAGAATCAAGCACGCTGTTGAGCTCATTTGTTGTAAAAATGACAAAGTAAGGATTACTAGGCCTATATAATTTGTAATAGTTGATTTGCCAAATGTCTATAATCGCTTTTTAGGTCGTCCTTTTCTTGAGTCATTCGAGGCCGTAGCGTCCTCTTACTTTTATTGTATTAAGTTTCGCACAATTGAAGGTGTGGTTGGCACCATTAAATGTGACCAAATTGGCAAAGAAGTGTGTGAACTACCCCTATGAGTCTTTAGATTACGCCTTTTCTTTTCAAGATCTAAGTGTTAGAAATATTGACGAGCATAAAAAAGCTGTAACCGCCGAGATGGACATAGAGTTTGATGAACTTGATAATCAAGTCCCCATGGACATCGATCAAGATTCAATTCAACACATAGTCCACGAAGACTCTTGCTCAAATAAAGATTGCTCAAGTGATGATTTGGAACCAAGAATCAGATTTTAGCTAGCAACTCTCGACCTTGATCCCCGACATGAAATAAATGATCCAAGGTAGCTAAAAAGAGCAACTCCAGTAGAGGAACTTGAACATATTCATGTTGATCCAACACGACCGGATCTCGAGGTATTGATTGGATCTCGAATCCCAGTGGATATGAAAGAGGAAGTAATTGAGTTCCTCAAGAGTAATATTGATGTTTTTACGTGGTCTCATCAAGATATGGTTGGGATTGATCCCAAACATGCATGTCATCATCTCAAGATTGATCCATCAAGAAAGCCAATCTCACAAAAGCGTCGAAAGTTTGGCCCCGAGAAATATGCTGCTCTAGCTGAGGAAGTGAAGAAATTTCTTGACAATAAATTGATTGAGCAAGCTAGAGACGAACCTCAATGGGTGGCTAATGCCGTTCTGGTAAAGAAGTCCAATGGTTCATGGAGATTATGCATTGATTTCACGGATTTGAATGATACGTGTCCAAAGGATCATTTTCCCATGCCCCACATTGACCACCTCATGGACAATACTGCCAGGCATGAAATGATGTCTTTTATGGACGCTTTTGCAGGCTATCATCAAATCCCAATGGCCGAGGGGGACGTGAAGCATACCACTTTCCTCACCGAAAAAGATATGTACAGTTGGAAAAGAATGCCTTTTGGCCTTAAGAACGCAGGTGCGACATATCAAAGGTTAGTAAATAAAATGTTTGCTGATCAAATCGACAAAACTGTCGAAGTTTACATTGACCACATAGTCGTCAAGAGCCAGAAGAGAGAGTATCATCTCCGTGACCTCACCGAAGTATTTTCGATCCTAAGGAGTTATAATATGAAACTCAATCCGAAAAAATGCCATTTTGGGGTAGAGTCAGGAAAGTTCCTCGGACATATTGTTAGCCAAAGAGGAATTGAAGAAAATCCAGAGAAGATAAAGGCTATCCTCGATCTCGGAGAGCCTACCAACATCAAGCAAGTTCAAAAGTTGATGGGGTGCTTGGCTTCCCTTAACAGGTTCATCTCAAGGTTGGGGGATAAGAGCAGACCATTCTTCAACACAATCTGGAAGAACAAATTTTCATGGAACATGGAAAGTCAATTGGCGTTCATAAGGTTGAAAGAGTACCTCGCTAACCCTCAAATTCTCTCCAAACCTGTTCCAGGTGAAAAATTGTATCTATATCTAGCAGCATCAGAGTCACCTCTCAGTGCAGTTCTAGTTCGAGCTGAGGGACAGCAACACCTGCGCATTTATTTCGTGAGTCAAGTACTTCGTGACGCTGAGCTACGCTATACTCCGCTGGAAAAATTGGCTTATGCACTAGTAATGAGTGTGAGGAAATTGAGACCATACTTTTTTGACCATCAAGTAGAAGTTCTCACTACTCTTCCACTCAAACAAGTGCTGCACAGGCCATTTACCAATGGGAGATTGCTCAAATGGTCATTGGAGATAGCCCAATACGGGGTCACATATGCACCACATACGGCGATCAAGGGTCAAGCATTGGCAGATTTCGTTGTGGAACTAACGTTTCCAATTAGCCCCACAAAATTGAATCACCCACCCGTGGAAGCTGAATGTGGATGGCTCCTCCACGAGTACAAGTTCGGGGGCAGGAATAGTATTAATTGGTCCGGATGGTCAATCATTTACCAATGCAGTGTGTTTCAACTTCCAAACAACCAATAACGAGGCGAAATACGAAGCATTGGTTGGTGGTCTTGAGCTCGCAATGGCTGTAGGAGTCAGAAGATTACATATTTTTATGGACTCCCTTCTGGTTGTAAACCAAATGAGAGGCGAATACGAAGCCAGAGGTGAACATATGGTGAAGTATCAAGACTTAGTGATTGAGATGTACGAGAAGTTTGAGCAAGTCTTTATCGAACAAATACCTCGAGAGCAAAACTCTCAGGCTGATGCTCTCTCTAAGCTTGCAACTTCAGAAGGATCAACAGACTTCTCAAATTTCCAACTAACAAGGTTAGCAAATTCGTCAATTAACAGACATATGGTGGCGACTGTGGAGGAGCTTGAGGATAATTGGATGACATCCATCATCGCTTATCTTCAAACAGGAGCACTTCTAGAAGATCGAACAAAAGCTCGACAATTAGAAATGCGGGCTGCGAGATATGTTCTTTTAGGAGATCAGCTCTATAAGAGAAGTTTTTCTTTGCCACTTCTAAGGTGTATCACACCAGAACAGGGGAGGAGAGTCTTAACTGAGATCCACGACGGGGTGTGTGGAAACCATGCAGGAGGGCGATCCCTCATCTATATAACGATGAGACAAGGATATTTCTGGCCCACCTTGAGGAAAGATGCCATAGCTTATGCGAAGGCATGCCATCAATGTCAAATTCATGGACCGAATATCAAACTCGCCCCGGAGCAACTTACTTCTATGTATAGTCCATGGCCTTTCGCTCAATGGGGGATAGATATCATCGGTCCATTACCAACTGCTCCTGGTGGCCTAAAGTTTGTTGTTGTTGCTGTTGATTACTTCACTAAGTGGGCAGAAGCGGAACCTTTGAGCAAGATTGATCAAAGTCAGATGATCAAATTTATATGGAAAAATATAATCTATAGGTTCGGGCTTCCGCAAGCACTAATCTCGGACAATAATAAGCAATTCGATGGCTCTGAGGTAAGAGATTTTTTGGCAGTTGGAAGATCAGAAAAATATATTCAGCACCTTATCATCCCCAGACGAATGGCCAAGTTGAGGCAGTTAACAAAATATTAAAGCGGACTTTGAAGGCCAAACTCGAAGAGAGGAAGGGAAAATGGGCAAGCGAGCTTCCATATGTCTTGTGGGCTTACAGAACAACCATAAGAAATTCGACGAGAGAAACCCCTTTTGCCCTAGCATTTGGTACTGAAGCGGTCATTCCATCCGAAGTAGCACTGCCGAGTCATAGAACTTCACAAGAGTTTGGGGAAGAGAATGATATAGCAAGGAGAATTGACCTTGATATGATTGAAGAGAGACGATTGGCCTCAGCTCACAAAAATGCTACATACAAGCAACAATCGGAGAAATACTTCAATTCAAAAGCAAAGATCAGAAAATTCAGAGTGGGTGAGCTAGTCCTCAAGAAGATAAATGATGTAACCAAGGGTGTATATGGACCGAACTGGGAGGGCTCGTTTAGAGTGAGGAAATGCTTGTCTAATGGAGCATACGAACTCAAGCACCCAGATGGCACTCCGGACTAATACCCTTGGAACGCTGCTCTTCTGAAGAAGTATTTTTAGAAGAATAAAATATCTTGAAGCCCTAGAGGGCATGTATTTTTATTCACTGTTATTAATGTAAAAATATTTACCATTACAGAATAATTCACAACATATCTCGCGCAAGCTTTTTACAAGTTATCGAGCTCCAATTATCTTACGCGAACTCTTTTGAGTAGTGAGATGAAAGACGTATCACGTTATTAGTGAAATCTTCAACCAACGCGAACATGATAATGGTTGAACCAAAGTCGCTCAAGCTAAACGAAAGGTGAGATAATTATCTTGCAAAATCGTTTTAGAGTGAGGCGCAGCGGATTCAACTCGACAAATACGACTGACGAGAATAATCCATAAAAAACAAAGTCCCTTGAAGAGCTAATGATCTCTCAATACAAAATTTCTATTATAGCAAGCAAAATATTTTGCAACAATATAGATGTATATAATGATGCAGACATAACATAAGTGCAACCATCAGAAGCAACCGTTCAAGTAGATGGAATTCAAATGTCAAAGGAAAGGAAGATGTTCAAAATACATCAAGAAAAAGCAAGACTCGAAGTCTAAAGACTAAAAAGCAAAGGAAGTAAAGCAACAAATCAAATCAAAAGATGCCATCTAAGGATCAACATCGATGAACGGATAGTCGTTGTGCAGGGCAGAAATTACTTCAAAATTAGTATGAGTAGTTCCGCTAGATGGGTCAATGACAGTAGGTATAACAATACCCGGAACAACATCGAGATCGGAAATATCTTCAGCTTTACCAGTGGAGTTTTGCTCAACAATGTCAACTTGATCACCCTCCATCTCTTCCACACCATCATCTTCTTCTTCATCAACTTCAGGAATGTCTTATCCCAGAAACAGAAGTTTGTCTTGAACGGGATACCAGCTTAAATCAATATCAAGTTCAGTACAAAGATCAAGAATGCGGAGTGGAGAGGGTATCGAGTAGCATAAGCTTTGAAACGATCTGCAAAAGCCTCTGTGGGAAGACCTGCACGAGCTGCAACTCAGATAGCATCTCCAAAGGCATGATAGTACGAACATCGACCAAAGAGCGCATGATCCTTAGTGGGATCTTCATCTTTAGTCGCAACCTGATTGTGCAGTTGCTTGAGTTTCTGAGTGGGTTCATCTAGTTCCTTCTGGAGAACATCAAACTTATTTTGCAGCTCATCTGTCTCTTTCGATCTTTCCATCTTTACCAACTCAACATTTGCTTCGGCTCTTTTCTTTTCTTCAATTGCTATACGTCAAAGGTCCTCCATTTCAACAAGTTCCTTTTTCAAGAGTGCCTCCATCTCTTTAGCTGAAGATTTCTCAGCCTCAGTTTTAATCACAAAGTCTTTCATAGTGGAATAAGACTCGGAAAGCTCTTTGTTAGCCTTGTCGATAAGTTCCAAAGACTTTGTTTCACGCTCTTTTAGTACTTTCAATTCTTCTTTCATGGCTCTGAAATCATCAAGCTCATCATCCCTTTCGTTTATTGCTTGACTAGTCAAGGCAGCAGCACAAAGAGCGAACATCTGAGCTGCGAGCAAAGTATTATTCCCACAATTTTCTTGGACAACGTCTTCAAGTTCATGGGTCCAAGCTCGAGGAATATCGAAAATAGTCCGACGCAGATGATGTTGTAGTTCTTGGCTGGTTGAAGCCCATTTTGAAGTCATAAAATCAAACAGCATCGAAGGACGAGGAGGATCTTGAGCAGAAAGCCTATATGGAAAATGTGATATGTTTCAATGATGATTTTATGTAAACATTCAGAACTTGAGATAAATAAAGAGAATTTCCACATTACCTCTGCACCAAATCAGGGTCAGACCCAAGGAAACTCCTCTCAAAAGGCTTTGTCCTCAATGAGGAGGGAGCAGCGGTAGAGACAGGAAGTGCAGGACTCTTTCCCTTATCTAAGAGTGTTGCTCGAAGAGGCGAATCTCCCACATCAATAACTTCCATGGGGTCCGGGGATGATTCACGGATTCTTTTTCCGCCCACTTGAGATGATGAATCGGGGCGAGTAGAGTCTTCAAGTGGTACGTCTTCAGGTGTCACGGTCCTCGTGACCTTTGACACTATACCAGAAGCATGGTGATCAGGTTTTTTCTTAGGCGGACCCCTGACAGTTCTTTTCCCCTTGCTTTTGGGTTTAGCAATACCCATTTGTGCGCAGAAATCTGGAATGTTTTCCCTTAGTTCTTGAGGGCAAGAGTCAAAGAGAGGAAAGTCACCTATAATGATAGGAGAAAAATGATGAAGGAAGAAAGTCTATTTTGATTTAGAAGAACCGACCCATCACATAACTAGTGGTGATGAAAAATGTCAAAACTCTTATGAGGATCATGTCGGAGGTGATTCAGATAGCAGAACAACCTCGAGTCTAGTCGAGCAGAGCGGACGTTGAGGTTACTCACAAGTCTCTCTTCTTTAGGGAGCAGGTATATTTTTTCCAATACTACCCTAAAGTCGAAAGGGAGGTCGGCCTCACTAGGAGAAGAATAACCTGCAATGAGAAGGAGTAATTAGATCAATACTCATTGAAAAAGACTGATAGAAAATTCTACCTGATGATTTTAGTTTTGGAACCACGGGGATGTCAAGCTCGACTCCATCAGAAAACTGCATAATCTTCCAACTCCCGGAAACCCAAAACCACTTTTGACTATCCGGTCTAGGATGGTGAAGCACATCCTCTATAACTCATTTTCTATGACGAGGCTTCAAGTAAATGTCACCATATTGTCACTTTTCCGAGGTCAATATACATATAAGTGAGCTCTCTCACATTCGAAAGTCGATATAATAGAAGCTTCCCAAATATGATCAGAGTGCTTATGAGGTAATACCAAGACTTGGTCTTTAGCTGTATGGGCGCAATTCTCCAATATCTTAGAACATGTGTGATGGCTGGATGAAGAGGAAAGCGAAGGCCCGCCTCCATTATATCAAATGTAACTGCAACCATTCCCGCAGGTGGTTGATCCGCTTTCTCACTCGGGTAAGGAACATAACAGTGAACTTCACTTGGCGTATCCCATTTTTCTCGCCAGGAGTTGAGCTTGTGTGGAGTCACAATACTTTGAATAGTATTAGAATGCCAACGAGTCACATTTGGTCGGATGAACAATTGAGTGCGAGGCACCGTTATATATGAGTGGTTATCTAGATACTCGAGGAACGAGAAACTCAACGGAGGACCAGCTATCTCATCAAAAAATTGTGTCCACAACAACCATGCTCGCTCGATGTCGCGATCGATAGCGGAAGATTTATCTCTAGAAGCGCGTTATGTCGAATTAGAATTATAGTCATCCACAATCTTCATTAAAGTTGATAAGCTAATCGAAGCACTCCATGTCGACGTCGGCACTACAGTATCAAACTTGTCGTCCATATCGCGAAGACGACTCAGGAGAGAGCGACCCACATTGTGCGAAGATCCGGCCGCGTTATCAACTCTATTAGAGACTCTTCGAGACATGACTTTATAATCAAAGACGTTGGAACACATGCTCGGATGTTCACACACTTTCTGACAGAGGATATATGAGAAAGAAGATATCATATGTATATATATACACATATGACTTTCAGTATGAATATAGGAGGAAGTAAATATTTTTACCTGTTAATGTGATGGAGGACGACGAACAATAAACACCACTAGTTGTTGAGGTAGAGCGTCACCGTTTCCGTCGTAAGCTCGGGGGGTGTTGGACGGAGACGGTGGAAAGTGGACGATAGCCGTCACAAACAGAGAAACACGTGGACGACGACTGAGAAGTTGAATATGTGGACCACCTTCATTAAAATTGGGACACGAGCGAGAAAAACTCACATGGACCGTCTTTATTTCGTGTCGGTGCGATGCCGAGTGAAGTCGCAAGGGACGGCGCAGGGGTACCGCAGTTCACCTGCAGCCGTAAAAGCCCGATGCGTTCATCGTCCGTGCGTTGGAGAGTAACTCAGTGTTTCGTCTGCGAAAATGGTCTAAAGGCAACCAGCATATAATATATATATACATGGGGGCAGTGATACAAGATTCACGACACGAATCTGCTTCCGCGATTTGAGGAATTTTATTTCCTATTTCAAAAGTCAGTGTTTGCAATTTTGAAGATTATATATATATATATATATGAGGCGGCAAAAGGCGTATGATCCAGTTTGTGAAAGAGGCAGGATTACTTTCCATTTTGTAAGGGATTTACTCCCTATTTCGAGGGATACTTGGCTGTTAAATTAAAAAAAAGTGTCGAAGAGACACAGTTAAGGAAAGGAAATCTCAGGACGTGCATATATATATACATATATGTATATATATTTTTGAAGGAAAGAGACTTGCTGGATGTCAATTCAATTAAGAAAAGAAATAAGTAGACGGATCTGCGACAGGAATGGAATATATACATATATGTGGCGAGAGGCTCTGTTGCTGGGATTTGAAATCCTAGTTAACATTACTTAACAATACTTGCCGAATGCCTGTTATGAATGTCAACTTTTGCGGCTAAAAAAAAGAGAGTAAAATTTAGCAAGAGAAATGGAAAGTTGGCAATAAGGCAATCCTTAATTCAAGGACATCAATGAGTCATGCTTTGATATGGTTATATTTGGAGTGAAAAACTTCCATCGTGGTGCGTGCATATATATTCTATATATATATATAAGGCAAATGACAGACGTATATATGTATGTATCAACTGGCTCACCTTTTTTGCCTTTTAATTAAGGTGTATCATTCATCTTTTTGGGATTTCTCTTATATGGAGAAAATATTCCCAAACAAATGGTAATAAATTTGAAGCCGAATTCTAGATAATGAAGGTGATCAGCCTCAAGGAGTTGCTAGATTTTTTATTATTTTTTAGATTGGATTTCATAGTCTACGTAGTAGCAGTGAAATCGTCCCTATCTCGAAATAATTAAAAAATAATTTTAATATCTCCTTCAAGACGATTTAAAGACTCAAATACATGTGGAGCGACATCAACGACTACAAAATTATCTCAAACAAGACCTCGTATTCATCCCCGTTGATTTAGCTCCCGACTTACTTTTAATGTGCTACACCTTGTAAAGTTTAGCACATCAAAAGTAGGGGGTAATTGTTGTGGGAGCAATTATTAAATTATAATAAGGGCTCAGGCCCAAACTCAATATTGTAAATCTTTTGGCGAGAGCACGAGCAAGGTACATGTCGACGAGCACGAGCAAGGTACATGTCGACAAGCACGAGCAAGGTACATATCGATGAGCACGAGCAAGGTATATATCGACGAGCAAGAGCAAGGTACATATCGACGAGTATGAGCAAAGTACATGTCGAAAGCATGAGCATACCCTAAGTCAACACGCCAAGAGTAATTACAGCAGTTACGTCAAATGTGCAGCATAATTGGCTCCGATCAGAGGCCACACATGGAAGCTGACATTTATTACGGAAGACTTTCCATAGTTACTTTTGTAACGGTTTAGTTGACCATCAGTGAGTAAATGATGCACATTTCTTGTTTAGATTTTTCTATAAATATGGCTTTAAGGCCACCATTGTAAGGATTCGAACGTTTACACAATCAATATACTTTACTTAAGTCTCATCTCTTGCAATATAAGACCTGGGCAAATCTCGGTGTTCTTTATATTTATTTCACACGATTATTCGAGTATTCTTTACTCTTATTTTTATCCTGATCCAAGCCACATACGAAATAATTCAGGTAATAACATAACAAGAATTTAAATATGCAATGTAGAAATTAAATGAGCAAGAAAAAGGCAGTAAATAAACAAGATTTATAGTGGTTTAGAGTCTATGAATAAGACCTCCTACATCCACTGTTACACCACTCAGGTGCCAAATTCACTAAGAAATGATCACTAAGATCAATACAAGTAATTCCCCCTTAGAACTAGATTCACTCAGATTTCTATTCTAAGTATAAGAATACTCTAACCTATTCACACAAAATACAAACTCACAAAGAGTTTCAAAGATAAAAACCTCACAAAGAGATATCTACACTAGGTAGAAATTATAAAGTTTGTGAGGGAACAACAACAAATGTGATTCTTCCTAAGAAATCCTAACCAACTATCCTATAAATCACAAATAATGAAAAATAGAAAAACGCTCTCTCTCAGAATTGTTGGTTGTAGACTTGCTCAGATTGAATGCTTGAATGCTCTGGTTGTTGTTGTTGTTTCCTCTGAAATCTTCCTCTATTTATCAGTGATTCAGAAATCGGGCTAGGAGGCCGCCTAGGCAGCACCTAGGCTCTATGCGGCCACATACCGACCCAATTTCCGCAAAATCGATGATTCTAGGCATTTTTGGGCCTAGGCGGCGCCTAGGCGGACCTAGGCGGCCTCTAGGCGGTTCTGATCTTTTATTTTTTTTATTTTTTTATTTAAAAAAATTAAAAAAAACTAGGCGGACACCTAGGTGGTTCTAGGCGGCCCTAATTTTGTATTTTTTTAATTAAAAAAATTAGGCGGCCTGAAAACGCCCGATTATCGATTTCCGACTTCTACAACCTTGCTATTTATATTTGAAGATGTGTGTCTTATCCGTTGGAGAATTCAAATTTGAATTCTGGATAAGGCTCCTCTTTCTCTCTATAGCCTTCGCATGTTTGAAGTGGTCCTCATCCTTCACACAGAATAGTACATGTAGTACTATTTGTCCTTATCTTCAGAATTTTGGTTCCCTTTTGAATTAGTCTTCATTAATCATCCAGATTCTTCATGATAAACACATCCTCAAGTACTCTATAGTGAGTGCATAAGTGATTCACTAATTTGAGTTTTTATGGTCTTGATAATCATTCTTAATCCTTAATCTTGTACTTCATTCTTCAAACGGTCTTCTCCATTGTAGGTTTCTTGAACATTATAGCTGCAAGTTCATGCAAATTCAATTCCAGCTGTAGAAATAATATTACAGCTGCAAGGTCTTGTCTAGGTGTAGGTTAAGCAACTATACAGCTGTAGACTTCCATTTTACAACTATAACTTCCTTAGCCATAAAACTTACAAAATATATTAGTAACAATTCAATAAAATATATGTTTTGCATACATAAAAATCTAATTAAAACAAGGTAATTAACAATTTCCCCCCATTTTGATGTTGGCAAAACACATAATGCAATACACAAGTAAATATGCAGTATCAATAAGGTATTGCTATACATGATCATGAAATGCAATGCAGAAAATAATATAGAACAACAAATAACAGAGGGTAAAGCTGCATAAATAAAGAGGGTTCAACATGCAGCTTACAGAAAATAGATAGACTAAAAACTAAAAAGTTTTAGTGTCCAATCTATACAAAGATCTTCAATGCCTTCATCTCCTCCTATGCTTTGGATCAGCTTCTTCATCATTTTCAGAGCTGTCTAGTCCAATCTTGTAGATTCCTTGAGCTATTAGCTCTTGATTCTTTTCATCTTCTTCAAAGTACACCATCAATAATTCATAGTTGTTGAAATCTTCTTCTTCTTTTTTCTTTGATCTGAAATCTCTTCTAGGTGGTGCTCTCTTCTTCTTGTCATGTTTTCCTTGAGTCAGATAAGCATTATCACCTAAGTAGAGAGTTCCATTTGCCTTCATATCCTTGAACTTCTGGTACTTGTCCTTTTTCAGCTTAATCTTCTTTAGGACAGAGTGTCTGTCTCTAATTCCTTCAAATTCTTCCCAGAGAAGTTCAAAGTGAGTCTTCATCTCTTCTTTTCCTTTTTCTTTCTTACTCTCTTCTTCCTTTCTTTCTTCTGGTGCTAACTGCCTCAATGGTTGAACATTCAGGGGTATGAAATTTTCAACTCTTTCCTACTCTCCTGAAACTCTTTCACTCTTCTTTCCCATTGACCACCAGTAGCTTTTCCTTGAGAATGATGAGATTTCACAGATGGTTGCTTCACTACAGATTTAGAGCTAGGTAAGTGTATAATTTTCCCTTGTGAATTCTTCTTCTCACTCTCTGACTGCTCAGAAAGCCTTATAGTCAAATCTTTAGACTTTGCAGCTTCAAATTCTTCACTCATTGCCTTATTGTGTTCTTTCACATTCTTTAGAATCTCTGCTTCTCTCTTTTCTCCTTCAACAATTTCTTTCTCAATAGTGCTTTCCCCATTTTTGCCAGCATCAAAATGTGACAAAATGAGTTTAAGCTTATCCATGATTTCTTTCTTCATTTCCTTGTTGTCAGATATCATTGTTTTCACTTCTTCTTTCATTTCTCTAACTTCCAACTTCAGATTAAAAGTATCAGTCTTCATTGTATCAAATGATGACTGTAGATTAAAAGTATCAGTCTTCATAAGGTCATTAACTAGAAGTTGATACTTCTCTCCCATCAGTTTTCTTTCTTCAATTCCCTTTTCTTCAATTTTCTTGACCACATCCTCTACTCCTTTCTTGACTCTCTGAGATATGATGGTATCTGGAACCAGTTTCACTTGCTTCAGTATCTCAAATTTTGTTCTTTTTAGGATATCTTCAAATCCTAGGAGTTTGGAAATAACTTCCCTTGGAGTCATCCTTGGAAATGAGTCACTGTCTTCTTCTAATGACCCAGCTTCTTGAATCATCAAGTCTTTTCCTTTCAGAGTCTTCTGACTCTTTGGAGTATGTAACTCTGCAGCTGTAGAGTCTTCAGTAGTTGCTTTTCTTTTGATAGGTGTGATGTTCATTTGCATTTTCTCAGTTGAGGTGTCAACCATGCCTTCAATATAATCATCAATGGTCACTCTCTCTAAAGCTGAAAAGCTTTGTAAAGGTGGGGTACGTTGAAAATAGAATTCTTCCAAAGTGTACATGGCAGGTGGTGGATGATTGAACAAAGTCATAGCTTGTGTGGCTTCTCCTTTATCAACCTCATCAATCTCTTTGATTGTCTTTTCCACAATTATTTCAGTATTCGAGGCTTCTCGAACACTTGAAACTACAACATTTTTTGCTTTTGCTCCTCTCATTGGAGCATTATCATCTCCTACTTAATCATCATTGTCATCATCTCATTTATCTTGTGGTTCCTTGCAAGGTGAACCACTTCTATCATCTTCTTTTTCTTAACCAGATTCATCAATAGCATCTTCTGGTTGAGGTTGAATGGTTTCAGGTTGAACCGGGGTCAAATCTGCAGCACTTGCTCCTGCAGATTCTAAAATTGCTGCACTCTCAGCAAGAGTTGTTAAACTAGTTGTCTCATCAACCTGTGTGCTTTCTTCACCAACTCTCCTTGGCATAACATCTTCATCCTCTGTGCTAACTATTTCATAGTCTGACTTAGGAAATTCTGCATTAGGATATGTTTCTGTGTCCATAGCAACTCTCAGTGCTTCTACTGTAGACTTAGTGATCTTTTGTCTTTCAGTCTGT
The DNA here is from genome assembly GCA_026898435.1 of Prunella vulgaris. Lineage (NCBI taxonomy): Eukaryota > Viridiplantae > Streptophyta > Magnoliopsida > Lamiales > Lamiaceae > Prunella > Prunella vulgaris. The sequence goes on along the minus strand of JAPKLY010002385.1, from coordinate 4,294 downwards.
TTCTCAACCACAATCTCTTTCCCTTTGCCCTTGTTTTTCTTCAGTTTCTCAGCAAGAAACTCATCAAAGAAATTAGGCCTCAACAAGTCATCAATATTTTAGCAATTTGTCCAGTCAATAACCCATTGGAACAAATATTTCTCCTCAAGCATAAGCTTCTCAATCTTTTCTCTAAGACTTATCCAGTATTCAAACTTTCTTCTTTCTTCCTCAAAGCCTTCAATCCTTTCAACTGGAACAATTTGCAATTGTTCTTGTTGAATGGGAGCTTTAGGAATAGTCGCTTCTTCAATCTCCATAACTTCTGATTGCACATTTGCCAAGTCTACAGCCGTAAACTTGTCAACTTCTTCTTGTGCCTCAATATTCTTCTTAAAATGAAACATCTTAACTCTTCTCTTTCTGTCTACTTTATCTTCTGATTCTTCATCCACTAGATTCAAATTCCTTCTGACACCTTTCTTTTTCTTAGTTCTTCTTTCATAACTTTTCACCACTGTAGATTTGTCAGCTTTAGATTCACTCTTTCTTTTATGTTTTTATGAGTGCTTTTTTATTTTCTTTAGCTTAGGGGCCATACGAGCATCCATAGCTCATCTCTTGAAGTTTTCTCGACCAATAATCCTGTGTGTGAGTATAGGCTGACCCTCTTACCCATCACACAAAGAAAGTCCTACTTCCTTAAGAATGTAATTTAGGAAAAAACCAAAACCTTTGTTCCTTCCAGGTTTTACAACATCATTGCAGATAGTTAAGTACCTTGGTTTAGATTTTGATGTGTGTAAAACAATGTGTTTAATTGTGTAAATTAATCTAACACTTGTGCTAAGGAAATTGGTGTTTGAAACATATAGTTGTAAGTGAAGTCTGCAGCTGGTGATCACTCTACAGCTAGACATGGCCCTACAGTTGTAAGGTTTCTCTACAGCCGATTTTCTTATTGACAGGACTCTACAGCTGCAAGGTTGAAGACTCTACAGCTGCAAAGAACCGTTTGAAGAGGAAGTACAAGTCATAAATTATTTGAAGATAATGAAGACCCTTAAGCACAATTAGTGTAGCTTTCATGCACTCACTAAAATGTACTTAAGTGGAGGATATTTTCTTAATTCTGGAGGATAATGGAAATTAGTTTGAAGACAGCCAGAATTCTGAAGAGAAGGACAATAGTACAATCAGTACTATCCTGTGTGAAGAATGAAGACCACTTCACACATGCCAAATGGAGAGAGAGGAGCCTTATCCGGATTTCAAATTTGAATTCCCCAATGGATAAGTCACACCACTCAATCTATAAAGAGAAGAAGTCCTCAGAGGAAGCAATAACAACAACCCTGAGCATACAAGCATTCTGCCTAAGCAAGTCTACAGCCAAGAAAATTTTCTGAGAGAGCTTTATTGTTTTTATTCTTTGTGATTCATAGAATAGTTGGTTAGGATTTTCTTAGAAAGAATCACATTATTTTGTTGTTGTTCCCTCACCTATTTTATATTTCTACTTAGTGTAGATATCTCTTTGTGAGGTTTTGTAAACTCTTTGTGAGTTATATTCTTAGTGAATAGGGAAGTTTAATCTCTTGTTAGAATAGGTATCTGAGTGAACCTAGTTCTAAGGGGGAACTACCTGTATTGATCTAAGTGATCTCATCTTAGTGAATTTGGCACCTGTGTGGTGTAACAATGGATGTAGGTGGTCTTTTTATAGACACTGAACCACTATAAATTTGGTCTATTTATTCTCTGTTATTTAAATTCTTATTCTACATATTTAATTGTCACATTCATCATTCTTTGTAAATCTGAGTGCATAAAACTTTGTGGTTTACACAAAGAAAACTGACTCTACAGCTGTAGACTTATCTAAGTCACTCAGCTGTTAAGTTTGTTTATATTGTTTTTCATTAACACTCACTTATTTCCGCTGCACATTAGAGTATTCTTAATATAATTTTAATTGTGAGAATCCCACTGATATTTTGTCTACAAGTGATCTTTTTATTTGCCAATTTTTTGAACTCTGCGGCTGCAGACTTCTTAAGTCCACAGCTGTAACCTTTGTGGTCCAGTTTCTAAAACTCTTATAGACTTGTTACTTTGAATTTAAAAGAGGCTACTGTAAGGTTCTAGAATTCCCTCTTTGAAAAGGTTTGAAAATTTGATTTTGACTCAAGGTCTATTCACCCCCCTCAAGACCTTGACCACTTTAAGGGACCAACAAGTGGTATCAGAGCAGTTGGCTTGCCACTGCTTTGATCAGTACCTAGCTAGATCCTTTTGTTTTTGAAAAACACACCTGCATACTTGCATGGCTCCCAAGATGGTGAAATCCAAGGTTCCAATGTTCTCTGCTGAGGACTATGATGAATGTAAAATTAGAAGGCAAGCACATTTGTCTGCAATAAATGATGAGACGTGGTCTATCATAGAAGATGGCCATATACCTATTGTGAAGGTCAATACTACAACTGATCAGTCAGCTGGACTAGCTCAGATCATCCCCAAACCCAGAAGGGAATGGACAGAGGATGACAATAGAAGGTCCAATGTTGACAATGTTGCAAAGAACACTATTTATCATTCACTTGATAAAATTGTATTTAGCAAGATCAAAAACTGTAAAACTGCAAAAGATATATGGGAAAAGTTGGAAATGATTTGTGAAAGAACTGAACAAATTAAGGAAAACAAACTCATGATAGCAGTTCAAAAGTTTGAGAACTTCAAGATGAAATCTGGTTAAACTCTTGAAAAGTTTGAGTCAAGATTCATTGAGATTCTCAATGAGCTAGATTCACTTGGTAAAGATTACTCACAACGAGAAATGAACATGAAGGTTCTCAGAGGCTTACCTTCTGAATGGGACATGAAGGTCATTGCTATGAGAGAATCAAAGGATTTATCTAAGATATCCACATTTGAACTCTTTTCAGACCTAAAGGCTTATTAATTTGACATAAGTAGAAGAAAAGAACCTGACAGTAGTAAGGTTACAGCTCTAGTAGCTGACAACCCTACAGCTACAAGTTCTGATGATGAAGACTTGGCTCTTTTTATAAAGCAGCTCAAGAAATTTTGCAAATGGACTAAGAATAAGCAGTTCACACCAAAGGAAGATGGTAAGGTGAAATCTACAACACCTAACTCAACTTATTTGTGCTATAACTGTAGAAAACCAGGACATTACATCAAGGATTGTCCATATCCCAAAGTTGAGAAGTACACAGATGAAGAAACGAGAATCAGAAAAGATAGAAAGAAAAAGTTTGACAAGGAGAGAACTAGAGCACTACTTTCTGAGTTTGATAAAAACTAGGAAGACTGTCCCTCTTCTTCTCAAAAGTCAACTGCAGATTTAGAAGACTCAGATGAAGAAGTCCTGATCTGTCTTATGGGTAAAGATGAAGAGGTATGCTCATCATCATCAAGTTATATTACAGAAAATGATTTTTCCAGTGACATGCTTAGTGCAATCCAAAGACTACAAGAAGAAAATGAAGATCTTAGAAGAGATAATTATATTAGAAGGGAACACATGAAAGCTTTTGTTGGGATAATCTGAGTATTTTGATTAGATCCCAAAACCCCTGATGATTTGCCTAAGTACAGTTAGTCAGGATTGTCTAGTTCAGGATAGTCAGGTTAGGGATTCAGTTAAGGGGGAACGTGTTGAAGACTGAAGAATTTTGGAGTCGACCCAATTATCTGAAGTCTGAAGTGCAATTCATCCTGAAGAAGATCAGAGTCAGTCTTGCTGAAGATTGCCTGAACTAAAGCTGAAGACCGAAGCTTGAAGATCCATCCTGAAGACAATTCGGAGTACCATTGGCAGATGCTTCTACTGAGTACACTAAGCATGCTCAGGATAGAACTTAGTCAGTGAAGAGTAAGTGTAACCTATCAGCTTGAGCTGAATGCTTATAAGACCTGACTTAGTCCTTGAGTCAGTTTATCTGACTCATGTAAGTCCAAAGCAAAGAGGTTACACATGCTGGGCTGAATAACCTATCAGGCTGAGCTGAATGCTTGTAAGACCTGACTTAGGCCTTGAGTCAGTTTAACTGACTCATGTAAGTCCAAAGCAAAAAGGTTATTTATGCGATGGGTCAGTTAACATTTATGTTAACACCTGAGAGACAAAAAGAATGTCAGTAGACTCCATTAAAGATAAACATTCAGCCTGATTAAATGATAAGAAACTCGGAGTATTGAAGGAACGAGGAAGGACAAGTGTCAGATGACCAACTAGCTGTTGGTCCCAAAGGCAGGTTTTAGGGAAGAATACCTTTGAACAAGT
>JAPKLY010002384.1:0-25619 GCA_026898435.1 Prunella vulgaris | reverse complement strand
GAAATTGACCAAGTACCAGAACCTGCGCAAGATACACAACCAATACCCATGGAAGGAGTGGAAGAGCCTCAAATTAACCAAATGCAGGAACCAGCGCAAGACCAACAACCTGCGCACATGGAAGTGGTCGATGAAGCTCAAGGTGGAGAACCTGCAGGAGATCAAGAACCAGTGCCGATGGAGGTTGATCAAGCTCCCCAGGTTGTAGAACCATTCCAGGTTGAAGGGCCATCCAATACAACACCTCAAGAAACAGTGAAGGTAGATGAACCTGCCAAAGTTGGAGGAGGTGGCGAAGATCTTGAACGGCAAATTGGCCACGAACCAGCGGTGAGGAAGAACCTGGAAGAATTCCTGAAAGACCCAAGGTGGAAGAACCAGAAAAGGAAGGCCACTCCCATGGAGGAATTGACGGCGATCTCAGTGGACCCGGAAAGGGACTTGGAACTTTTTATAGGTTTCGAGTTGCCAGAACCGTACCGGTCGAAGATGGAGCTATTTCTTGTGTCCAACTTAGATGTATTTGCCTGGTCACACGAAGATATGACGGGAATCCCGTTGGAGCAAGCATGTCACCGACTCAACATAGATCCAACGAGGAGACATGTCTGCCAAAAACGAAGGAAGTATGGACCAGACAAGTACGAAACCTTAACCATGGAGGTCAAGAAATTGTTGGACAACAAGTTGATCAAGGAAGCCTTGTGCCCGAAAGGGGTTGCGAACCCAATCCTGGTGAAGAAGCCTAACGGAACATGGAGGTTGTGCATCGACTTCACGGACCTAAACAAGGCGTGCCCGAAAGATAACTTCTCACTGCTCCACATTGACCAACTTGTAGATAGCACTGCAGGCCACAAAATGATGATATTTATGGACGCTTTTGCAGGCTATCACCAGATAGCAATGCACCCAGATGACCAGGAACATACGACGTTCTACACCAACAAGAACATGTACTGTTGGGAAAGGATGTCGTTCGGACTTATCAATGCCGGAGCTACCTACCAAAGGTTGGTGAACAAAATGTTCGATCAACACATCGGCCATACCATGGAGGTGTACGTGGATGACATAGTTGTCAAGAGTTTGCGAAAGGAGGATCACCTCGACTACCTAAAGCAAACCTTCGACATACTACGCCAGTACAACATGAAGTTAAACCCCAAGAAGAGCAGCTTCAACGTACATTCGGGGAAGTTCCTGGGGCACCTGGTGAGCCAAAGGGGGATAGAAGTCAATCCGACACAAGTCAAATGCATCATCGAAATGAGCACGCCAGATTCTGTGCAGAAGGTTCAAAGGCTGACCGGATGTTTGGCAGCTTTGAACCGGTTCATCTCTAGATCCGGAGACCGGAGTCGTCCCTTCTTCGAGGTAATAAAGGCCAACATACTAAGGCACAAGGATGATTTCCGGTGGACAAGTGAATACTAGAGGGCCTTTGAAGATATCAAAACATACCTGACAAATACTCAAATATTATCAAAGCCAGTACCTGGTGAGAAGCTGTACCTGTACCTAGCCACGTCCTGGTTTGAGAAGAGGGCAAAACACACCTACCTGTGTACTATGTAAGTCAAGTCTTACATGAAGCTGAGTTGCGGTACACCCCAATGGAGAAGCTAGCCTATGCACTGGTGATGAGTGTTAGAAAATTGCGGCCTTACTTCTTCGACCATCCGGTAGAGGTGTTGACAACATTCCCACTACGGCAAATACTGCAACGGCCAGACACTGTGGGACGCTTGTTAAAATGGTCACTAGAAGTTAGCCAATATGGTAAACCTACTCACCCTGAACAGCGATCAAGGGACAAGCGCTCGCTGATTTCATCATCGAGTTAACTTTCCCGCAAGATCCGATGAGGGGGCGTATAGCTCTGTGGCACCTCTACGTTGACAGGTCATCAAGTAGCACAGCAGCAGGAGCCGGTGTAGTTTTGATCAGCCCAGATAGACAAGTCTTCACCTCCGCGATTCGGTTCGACTTCAGAGCAACCAACAATGAGGTGGAGTACGAAGCATTGATAGCCGGACTTAGATTATCATTAGCTATGGGGGCAACCAATCTTCAGATATTCAGAGATTCCCAGCTAATAATATCCCAAGTCCGGGGGAAGTACGAGGCAAAAGATCAACAGATGATGGCATACCAGAAGATAGTAGCACATCTGATCTCGATGTTTACGCAGGTTTATATCAATCAGATCCCAAGGTTGGAAAACACACAAGCTGACGCTCTAGCCCGACTAGCTACCAGTAATGACGAAGCTAAAGTCACGGAGGTCGTCATCACCAAACTAAAGAACCCATCGACGTCTAATTATAACATAAACCAGACTTCGAGTGGGGGGTAGGAAGATGACGAAGATTGGCACACTCCGATCCAAAAGTACTTAAAGGACGGGGTGGTCCCTGAAGATACGTGGGAAACTAGTCGGCTAGTGAAGCAGACAGCCAGATATACGTTGGTAGACGACCAACTCTACAAACATGGATTCTTTCTACCCCTGCTCAAATGCTTATCTAAAAAGTAAGGGTTCGAGGTGTTAAAAGAAATTCACGAAGGGATTTGCGAAAGTCACGCTGGGGGGCAAGCTTTTGCATGCAAGACAATCAGACAGGGGTACTACTGGCCCACTCTTTGCAAAGATGCCATCAGCTTCACACGGAAGTGCCGAAAGTGTCAACTTTTCGCACCTAATATCCACTCCCCAGCTACCCAACTTAAGTCGGTCTTCAGCCCGTGGCCTTTTGCAAAATGGGGTATCGACTTAATCGGCCCATTCCCACCTGGCAGAGGCGGTGCAAAGTTTGTCGTTGTAGCAGTTGACTATTACACCAAATGGACTGAAGCCGAGGCACTTACAAGAGTAACGCAGGAAAGAATGATCGGCTTCATTTGGAAAAATCTAATATGCCGTGTTGATAGAATTTATTAACAACGTTTGTTTATGTGGCTTTATATCATGTTAATCCTATCAAACAATAATCCAAGAATTTATGTTCTTGGATGTAAAATATGAGGAGGGAGAGTGGAGAGTTTAGAGAGAGAAATATTGCAAGAGTAGTAGTATTAATTTTCAGAATTGTGAGAATTGTGTGAATAGTACAAGAGAGGTCTTATTTATAGGCGTGCGAGTGTGAGACGGCACCTTATGAGCCTATGTGGCTTCCGGTGTTGACGAGGGTTCCTTACCCTCGTCTTGGTCTCTCACACTGCTTCCTTTATCATGCCTCATCCTACTACTATGCCTTAGACTAGATGGGCCTCATTAAAAACCTCGCCGTAAACCACCCTTGTGGATAAACCGGACGGAGGGAAAAAGAGCACACCATCGGAGTTCTATTCGACTGATAGGCGAGCTCATCGGGCAAGCTTCGGAGATGAGCCTAGGCGGTTTGGGCGAGCTCCAGGGCGAGCTCTGGTGCCTTGTGCGGCCCACGGAAGTTATGCGATGATGGAGCTCGGCGAGACCTTCCCAGGGATAAAAGGCGAGCTCTGGGCGAGCTCCGCTTGTAGGTTACCTCCATGTGGGCGAGCTCCGCATCTTCCAGGATCCTGGTGGGTCCTGGTGACCTGCTAAGCCTTGCGTAATTGCCCCACGTCGATAGTGTTAGTTCGCCATATCAACATTTGCCCCCCAGCTCGCATGCACTATGACCTTGTCGAATGTGCAAGCGAGCTGGAAAACTTAAAACATGGCGAACTACCTATGGATGATTGTTGGGTTGACAAGCGAACTCAACCCAGGTGGTTGCTTCTGGCCGACGTGGTGCGGGAATCCAGGGGTCATGCACGCCTTTTGAGACCTCGGTTCCCGCCCACAATAATGCTATCTTTTGAATTTTTGCAGACAGGTCCTTGCATTTCGCGAATATTGCACCTCGCCCCGACGTCTATAAATAGGGTGAGGTGGATTCATTTCTTCACTTTTTGTATTTCGAATTCCAGAGCTTTCCCGGCGACCGATTTTTCTTGTGCTCGACGGATTTTCGAAGGCTCTTCAAGGTAGGATTCGATCTTCTTTCCCTTCTCTTCTATCTTTTATTTGATTCTTCTGCTGGTTCATCGTCATTACGGTATTTCGGACCGTGGATTGTGCCGAGAACCTTTGAATCTCCCTGACCCTTGACTATTGGATTTTGGACTTCGGGACTTTTGAACTTTCTGAGACCATGTCGACACGCTCTTCAAGTAGAACCCTATCTGGCCGAAATCCTGACAAACGGCCAATGACTGAGGATGAGCCACCCCGAGTTTCGTATGTGGAAATCGGCTCCAGCTCCGAGGCGACCTCGGTAGCTCGCCAGGTGTCCGGCGAGCCACGCAGCGAACTGCCCAGCGAGCTACGTGCCGACCCGGAGGAAGGAGCCTCCAGTTCTGTGTGCCGCGAGGTATGGGAGGAGGGTGGCGAGGTCGCCCAAGAGGAAAGAGTTGCTAGCGGCAATGAAGGGCCCGAGGAAGTTGATGAGGGTGGTGCCGAGGTCGGCGAGGAGGGTGGCGACCTGGAAGAAGTTACTCTCGAATGGTTCCGCCGTATCGGTTTCCCGGAACCCCAGTTGGTGGAGTACCAGGTCCCCACCCAGGTGGTTCACCCGTTTGACTGGAACGAGTACATTGCCGAGTATGCGGCGAGCTTCCCTTGCCCGAATAGGGTACCTCGCCCAGACCTCGCCGACCTGGAAGAAGTTGCCCCCTCCGAGTTCAAAGCCGGCGAGGTGGTGAGCCTAATTGATGAATGCGACCTGCCAGTCATACGCAGGGAGTATCGCATCCCCATGGACATCTTTATGTACGCTCCAATGAAGGATGAGCGGGCTGACGCACCTCCTGAGGGGATGACTGCCCTGAATGTAGATGTTCTGAGGGCCGGGCTTTCGTTGCCATTGCATCCGATTATTGGCCAATATCTAGCAGACAATAATCTGGCCATCACCCAACTTACACCGAACGCGTGGAGCAACCTTCTCGCCGCCCAGTCCGTTTTTGGGCTGGAGGGTTACGAGAATGCGATGACCTCGGCAGACTTGGGCGAGGTTTTCGCCGTGACCAAACGGACACAGGACGGCGCAGGATATTATTATCTGAAGGCACGTCCGGGGGAGAAATTTCTGGGGGACCTGCCCAATAAAATCCGTGAATGGAAGAAACAATTTTTCTTCATAGGAGGTGACTGGCGAGCCTCCAGCACGTATCATGGGCGGGGTGACCGTATCCCCACTCCCGAGGGATATGGGGAAGCCAACAGTAGGTCGCTTATTTCGGTGTGCGTGGGTTGAATTAGATATACTAATTCTAATTTCCTTTCCTTTTGCAGTTCCGAAGCGACACAAATCCAGCCGGGGTAGGCCTAAAGTGTCGGAGCAGTTCGACGTGGTGCGCGCCATTTGCTATTTGAGGAGCGAGAAGGATAGACAGGTCGCCCACCTGTGCGCGCACCATTGCCTGCGGCTCGCCGGGCTCCTCACACTGCCGCACCACCTTGACATCCAAGGCCCCGAGCTCCCAGGTCCAACCCTTTGCAGCTCGCCTATGGGGGAATGTAGCTCGCTCATTGTGCTGACACTTGTGATTTTTTGTGCAGGTGGTAGCTTTGTCGCTATCCCGATCGCCGAGGTCCCCGAGGCCTACCAAATTGTGAAAGGGCGATTCGAGATGGGCCCACCTCGTCCCAACAGACTAGCCCCGCCGTCCGTGCTCACGCTGGAGGCGAGCAAGAAGGCGGAGCTCGCCTCCAAAAGGGGCGAGGCAGGTGGGTCGGGAGCCCAGAAGGAGAAAGCTCCCGAAAAGTCCAAGGCTTCGGAGGTCGCCAGGGCCGGCCGAGGTATCGGGCGAGCTGTTGCCCCCTCTGAGCGGGGTCGAGGGAAGAAAGGACCCCAACGGGGTGACGGGTCCCGAGCTGGTGAGGAGAACATCCAGGCTCGTAAGAGGACTAGGTATATGGGCCTGGTCGATGAGGAGTCTGACCGGGCTGAGAGGATCTCGGCGAGGTCGGGGCAGGGGGGATCTGTTCAATCCACCGCCCCGTTGGCGGTCACGCCCATACGAAGTTCGCCCCCCTCGCCCTCTCCATTCGGCGTGCAAACCACCGATGACACACTGCTTGGTTGGGACCCTGACCGAGCTCAGTAAGTAGCTCGCCCAATTGACTCCCTTTCGCCCGTCATTATTTTATTTTTCTAACATTTTCCATCTGTTTTGATCTCGCAGTTATGCCCCAATTGCCTTCCCTAACCGCCACGAGGCCCTGCATGCCTTTGAGCGATCTCGCTCTCTCACATCGATGCGGAATCTCCCTCCGGGCATAGCCCGGAATGCTGTGAGCGAGATGCCTAGGCACTGGACGACTCCACTGGTGGCTGGTGTCAATAGCCAAGATTTGAGAGAGAATCTTCTTCTCTCGACCCACTACGCGAGCAAGGTGGTGCTCGCCAACCAGAAGGCTCTTGAGCAGATTGACGAGCTGGAGGCGGGTCGTTCTGATAGGAACAAGTGAATGCTGGCGTTGGCGGAGTCAGCCGACAAAGCGAAGAAACAGGCGCAGCTCGCCGAGGAGAGGGCTGCGGCCTCGTTGGCCGCCGAGCAGAGCGCCCTCGAGCAACTTGAGGCCGCCCAACACCGGCTCGCCCGGCTCGAACAGGAGACCGAGGCAAGAATAAAAGCGAAGGAAGAAGAGTTCGCTGCCCAGCTCGCCCTGGAGGTCGATAGCCACCTGGTCACGAAAAAAGACCTCGCACTGCAGCGGGGCCTGGTGAAGAGCTCTAACGCCGAGTGCGAGAGGCAAAGGGCCGAATTGGAGGCGAAGGCACTTGAGGTCGCTGAACTACGCAGCAGTGCTGTCACTTCGGCCGATCTGGTAGCTGCGAAAGCCGAGGCCTCGGATCGGGGCTTCGTGCAGTGTTATGCCGAGGTCTTAAGGGCCCTCTGGTGGGCGCGAGCTCACCATGATGATGAGGTGAAGGCCATAGTGGGCGAGTTCAAGGAGTGCTTGGATAGGGTCCCCTTCCCCGATGATGCCGAGCTGGATATTGGCGACCTCCCCGCACTTGGAATTCCACTGGATTTTGTTCCGGCTCGGTTCAAGATCATCAATACTATCCCAGTGCCGGAACTGAATCTGGGTGAACCAGAGGTCGCCAACCAAGAGGAGCAGACTCCGCCCACTGTGGAGCAACTTCGAGAGGCATGTGGGGATGCCATGCTAGATTTGGGCGAGTTCGATGCCAGCGGGCTGACTGGTAATATCACCACAGAGGCCGAACTCACCCTTCCCGGTGCCCAGGTCGCCCCTGCCCCTGCTGATGCCCCCGATACTTAGGCTTTTTATCGCTTTCTTAGATTAGCTTTTTATTTCCCAAGTTGTAGTAGGTCGTCAGGCTCCGTAGCTCGCCTAGAAGGAGCTCTATTTTTGTAGTTTCCAAGTAGACTTAGCTCGCCGGACATATGCAGCTCGCCCAGAAGGGGCTTTTTGTAGTTCAAAGATGGCTAGCTGGTCGGCCTTTGTGGCCAGCACTGCTACTCATACTTAGGATTTTTTCAAGTATATTTCGGACTTGAAAATTTCTTAAGTATCTTTTGAATATAAGTCAAACATTTTTTGTCCAACCCTTTTTATTTACGTCTTTGTGCTTTTATGTTATAATTTCTTAAATAGCTCGTTCTTGTTTATTTTTTTGGTACATGATTGTTCGTCTTATTCTACTTTGAGAAGCGAATCGTTCGTTTTACGTCACTTTCGACTACGAATCGTACCTCTGTTTTAAGAGTGTGTATTCTTCATCTTATGCCACTTAGGGCCGCGAATTGTTCGTCTTAGGCCACTTAGGGCAGCGAACTGCACTTCGATTGATTCACGTTGGGCCATTGGGTTTCATGAACCTTGCCTTAGACGTTTTTGTCTTTTTCGTGAATTTTTCTAACTTATGGCAGTAGGTGCTTAGCAACCCTTTACGAAGGGTACCTTCGCGACCTTGGGCACTTTAGCCTTTGCCTTCGAGCTATTTAATTACAACGTTTGGGACCTTGGTCCTTGCACATTGCGGACTTTTGAGCATGTGGGCGAGCTGAGCTTGGCGAGCTAGCGTAATGGGCGACCTGGTGCAGCTCGCCTGATCGGAGGGCTGCACAGATCCAAACACTTGGGAATTTTTCTGAATTTTTACACCAACGTAATTTACATCGGTTGCCATCTATATTTCTGATGTAAACCTTTGACTAGTCTATTACAGGTATTACAGGATTCTAGTCTATTGGTAGAACTTCTTTAGGTGTGCCGAGCTCCAGGTGTATGACGAAGCTTTGCCCTCTGCGTCTTCTAGATCATAGGTACCGTTTGGCCAAGCTGCAGTGACTCGGAATGGTCCTTCCCAATTTGAACCGAATACACCTGGTGGGGCCATCAATTTCTTCTTCAACACCAGGTCGCCGACCTTGAACCTTCGGTCTCGGACCTGAGAGTTGTAATATTTTTCCGCTCTGCGCTTGTATGTGGCGTTTTTCATTTCTGATGAAGCTCTGGTCTCTTCGATCAGATCTTTCTCTACTGCCAAGGCTTCATCATTCTTTTCTTCATCATACCCCACCACCTTCCAAGTCTTGTTCTGGATCTCTACCGGGACCACGACTTCAGTCCCGAAGGCTAGGGCAAACGGGGTCTCCCCGGTACTGGCCCTATAGGAAGTTCTATAAGACCATAGGACCTCTGGGAGTTCGTCTGCCCAGCTTCCTTTCTTTTCCTCGAGGCGGAGCTTTAATATGTGTTTCAAGATCTTGTTTACCACCTCGACTTGGCCGTTCGACTGGGGGTGATACGGAGTTGAGTAGTGCTTCTTGATGTTCCATGAACTGCAGAAGTCCCTCAACTTCTATCCGTCGAACTGCCTTCCATTATCAGTGATGACCGACTGCGGGAGGCCAAACCTGCAGATCAGGTTTTTCCAAATGAAGCCGATCATCCTTTCCTGGGTTATGGTTGTGAGAGCTTCGGCTTCAGCCCACTTAGTGTAGTAGTCCACCGCTACAACAGCGAACTTTACACCGCCTCTACCGGGTGGAAATGGGCCGATCAAGTCGATACCCTATTTCGCAAAAGGCCATGGGCTGAAAACCGACTTAAGCTGGTTGGCTGGGGAGTGGATGTTAGGTGCGAAAAGTTGGCACTTTCGGCATTTTCCAGCGAAGCTGATGGCATCTTTGCGAAGAGTGGGCCAGTAGTAGCCCTGTCTGATCGTTTTATATGCCAATGCTTGCCCCCCAGCGTGGCTCCCACAAATCCCTTCGTGAATTTCTTCTAACACTTCGGACCCCTGCTTCCTAGTTAGGCATTTGAGTAGGGGTAGAGAGAATCCACGTTTATAGAGTTGGCCATCCAGCAGCGTATACCTGGCAGCTTGCTTTACTAACCGGCTAGCTTCCCAGGTGTCTACGGGGGTTGTTCCGTCAGTTAAGTATTTTCGGATTGAGGTGCACCAATCTTCACTGTCTTCACTATTCTCCTGCCCCCCATTCGAGGTTTGACTTACTTTGTAATCGAACGTCGAGGGGTTTTTCAGTGTGGTGATCACAACCTCCGTGAATTGGGCTTCGCCGTTGCTAGTAGCTAGCCGGGCTAGAGCATCTGCTTGTGTGTTTTCTAGCCGTGGTATTTGATTGATGTAAACTTGTGTAAACATCGAGATCAGATGCGCGGCTATCTTCTGGTAGGTCATCATCTGCTGATCTTTTGCTTCAAATTCCCCCCGGACTTGGGATATTATTAGCTGGGAATCTCCGAAAACCTGAAGATTGGTTGCCCCCACAGCTAATGATAGCCTAAGTCCTGCTATTAACGCTTCGTATTCTGCTTCGTTGTTGGTTGCTCGAAAGTCGAACCGAATTGCGGAGGTGAAGACTTGTCTGTCGGGGCTGATCAGGACTACGCCGGCGCCTGCTGCTATGCTAGTTGATGATCCGTCCACGTAGAGATGCCACGGAGCTATACGCCCCCTCGTCGGATCTTGTGGGAAAGTTAGCTCGACGATGAAGTCGGCCAGTGCTTGTCCCTTGATCGCTGTTCGGGGTGCGTAGGTTATACCATATTGGCTGATCTCCAGTGACCATTTCAGCAGGCGTCCGGCAGTGTCCGGGCGCTGTAGTATTTGACGCAGTGGGAATGTTGTCAGCACCTCCACCGGATGGTCAAAGAAGTAAGGCCTCAATTTTCTAACACTCATCACCAGTGCATAAGCCAGCTTCTCTGTTGGGGCGTACCGCAGCTCGGCCTCATGTAAGACTTGGCTCACGTAGTACACTGGGAGATGAGTTTTTGCCTCTTCTCGGACCAGGACGGAGCTGATGGCCACCTCCGATGCAGCTAGGTACAGATACAGCTTCTCTCCAGGTATTGGTTTTGACAGAATTTGTGTGTCCGCCAGGTATGTTTTGATACCTTCGAAGGCTCGTTGGCATTCATTTGTCCAGACGAAGTGGTTTTTGAGGTGGAGCTCGTTCGCTTTGGCCGCCTCTTTGTACCTCCGTGTGTTTGATTTAATTGCCTCGAAAAATGGACGATTTCTATCACCGGACCTGGAGATGAATCTGTTAAGGGCCGCCATGCACCCAGTTAGTCTTTGAATTTTTTGGATGGAGTCGGGTATCCCCATTTCAATTATGCATTGGACTTGTGTCGGGTTGACCTCGATTCCCCGCTGGCTAACTAGGTGCCCCAGGAACTTCCCAGAGTGTACGCCGAAGCTGGTCTTTTTGGGGTTCAACTTCATGTTGTAGTAGCGCAGTATGTCGAAGGTTTGTTTCAGGTGGTCCTTCTTTCTCAAACTCTTGACAACTATGTCATCCACGTACACCTCCATGGATCCGCCGATGTGTTGGTCAAACATTTTGTTCACCAATCTTTGGTAGGTAGCTCCGGCGTTGATGAGTCCGAACGGCATTCTTTCCCAGCAGTACATGTTCTTGTTGGTGTAGAACGCCGTGTGTTCCTGGTCTTCCGGGTGCAGAGCTATCTGATGATAGCCTGCAAAAGTGTCCATGAATGTCATCATTTCATGGCCTGCAGTGCTGTCCACCAGCTGGTCAATGTGAGGTAGTGGGAAGTTGTCCTTCGGGCATGCTTTATTCAGGTCCGTGAAATTAATGCAGAGTCGCCAAGTCCCGTTGTGTTTCTTCACCAGGACGGGGTTCGCGACCCACTGCGGACACAAAGCCTCCTTGATGAGCTGGTTGTCTAACAACTTTTCCACCTCAACTGCTAGAGCTGCGTACTTGTCTGGTCCATATTTTCTTCGCTTCTGGCGTACGGGTCTTTTCGTCGGATCTATGTTAAGTCTGTGGCAAGCATGTTCCAACGGGATCCCCGTCATGTCTTCATGGGACCAGGCAAATACATCCAGGTTGGACATCAAAAACAGCTCCATCCTCGACCGGTACGGTTCAGGTAACTCAGAACCGACGAAAAGTTCTAAGTCCCTTTCCGGGTCCACCGGGAGTGCCGTCAACTCCTCCATGGGGGTTGCTTTTCTCTTCTGACATTTCCACCTCGGGTCGTTGATGAGCTCGTCCCACTCCCCTTGTGACATCTGCGTAGGCTCGTGGCCTATGCGCGGCTCGAGGTCATCGGGTTGGCTTTCAGTTTGGGCGAGCTCATCGGCTGTGGACTCTTTCGGTGGTCTGTCAGCTTGGGATGGCATGGTGACTTGAGGGATTGGGTCAACGTCCATGGGCGTTGGTTCTTGACCTCCCGCAGGTCCTCCACCTGGGACCTCATCAAGTACCTCCATGGGAGTAGGTTGCTGTCCCCGCGCAGCTACCGATCCCTGCGCAGGTTTCAACAGTCGGGTTTCTTCCATGTCCTCCATTGGTGTCGATTGTGTGTCCTGCACAGGTCCAACACCTTGGTTGATTTGTACGTCCTCTTCGAGGATGTGGACTTGCGTAACAGACTTCTTGACCCGGCCATCTTTGATTTGGAGTAAACACTCTCGGGCCTTTTTCTGGTCACCTTTTATGGTTCCGGTACCCTTCGGAGTTGGAAATTTTAAGCAGTAGTAGCAGGTCGAACACGCCGCTTTGAATTCATTAATAAAAGGGCGGCCAAGGAACCCGTTGTAGGAGGACTGCTGGTCGACAACTAGGAAATCTATGAGCCTAGTCAGTCTCCTTGCGGGATCCTCAGCCGATACAAGTTGGACGCTCAACCTAACACTACCTAGGGGGACGGTTACAGCCTCTCCGAACCCCACTATTCTAGCATTGCTAGGTTCCAGGTACGACTCAAAATCACCCAGGGCATCCAAGGTGGATTTGAAGAGAATGTTGGTGAATGCACCGGTGTCTACAAGCAGCCTGTGAACTCGGACGTTCATGATGTCAGCGGTTATCACTAATGAGTCGTTGTGGGGCATCAGTACCCCCTCCAGGTCCGCAGAAGAAAATGTTAGCTCGTCAACGAGCTGCGAGGCGGACCTGGGGCCGGAGCTGCCTTCCTGGACTTGATTTATGGCCCGGATCTCGGCCTTCCTCTTTCTCCTAGATATGGAGAATCCTCCGTCCCGGAGGCCTCCTGCAGCTCCGATCTCCTCCTCAAGAACCAAGAGTTCCCGAGTCGGCTCCATATTTTGCTGAGATTGGGGAGGTGCCCTCCGTCTGTGATGGGGCCCAGGTTGGTCGCCCTCCACCTCTTCGTCATCGGAGGTGGCCCTCCTCTCGAACCTTGGTCTCTTGGTTGGGGCCTTCTTCACGAATTCGGTCAATTTCCCCTCCTCGTAAAATTTCCAGAGTTGCTTGAGGAGATCGCGGCACTCGCTGGTGAAGTGGTCGATGGCCTGATGGTAGGCACAGAATTTGCTGGGGTTGAGCTTCGTGCGGTCCTGGCGGATCTGCCTTGGCTCCTCCAGCATGGCCTTGCTTTGGACGGCAGTGAAGACGTGGTCGACGGAGACAGCGAGGACCTGGTTGAGCTTTTCTTTGAACTCGTCTCCTTCGCCGAAGGCCTTTAAGTTCCGGGGGGCTTTGTAGGTGCCCCCAGACTTCTTCCCGTAAGGCTTCTTTTCCTCGTGGGCACCAACTTCTTTCAGTAGTGCCTCCTGCATAGCCACATACACCCCTGCCTTGTGGCGGAATTCGCTATAAGTGTTGGGACATGCGAGGTGCATTTCCTTCCAGAGGTCGGTGCCCCTCCTGAGTCCGCCCATTGCTGCGACGACCTTGGTATCGTCGCTTACCGGCTCGCCTTCCAGCAGAATCTTGTCGAACCTTTCCAGGTACTGCTGGTCGGTTTCATTCTCGCCTTGATGGATGTTGGCGAGTCGGTGCTTCTGGGTAAGGTAAGATCCAAACCCAGAGAAGTGGGCCAGGAACTCCCGCGAGAGTTGGCCAAATGAGCAGATTGACCCCGGGGCGAGTGAGGAGAACCAACGGTGAGCTCGGTCCCCTAGGGTCAGCGGGAAGTTTCGGCATTGGGTGGAGTCTGTGGCACCGACAGAAATCATGAAATCCGCGTACTTGGCCAGATGGACTTTTGGGTCTGATTCTCCTTCGTATGCGGACATCACGGGGAATTGAATTTTCTTTTGGACCGGTGCGCGAAGGACGGCGGGTGCCAATGGAGAGGTGGGGAGAGTCGTGGCGTCAGGTCCGCCAGACTTGACCGCTACCTGTGCTTGCAACATTTCAACGACCTTTTTTAGTGAGGCCAGCTCGTCATCACGGGTCACCTCCAGCGGAGGGTGCTCAAAGGTCGTGCGTCTCGCGGACGCACGTCCCCGAGGTGCCTCACTCTGGGGTGACCTCTCAGTGACGGGCTGGAATTGGCGTCCGCCGTGGGGGCCTAGCCGGTCAGTGGCGGGCCTCCTTAGCCTTTCGTGGGCTGACCTGCGCGGCTGCTGGTCAGAGTCCCCCTGGGATGCAGCTGGGGCTGCTGCACGCTCATTCTCATCATACCTCGGGCCCAGGCGGCCTTGGAGGACTTCCCTCCTTTGAGATTGGTGGGTGCCAGACGCCCCGGTGTAGGCCGGCTCCCTTCCGGTGTAAGGAGCGGGACCCTCCTCCCCCACTTTAGTTTTGCCGGTCCTCTCCCTGCGCTGGCGAGTTTGTGCGGAGCTCGCCTCCTGCTCGGTGGGGAGTACGCTGTAGTCTCCCCTGGTCTGGGTGCCCTGGGTGGGCCTGGTCTGCTCCCTGGTTTCGGCGGCTGGAGCTCGCCTAGGTACTAGGGCGAGCTCGTCCTGCTGTCGCTGTTGCAACCTTTGTAGGGTCGCGATGGTGCGTCGGAGCTCGTCAGGATTGCTGACCAAGTCCCTCAGAGCGGGGGCCAAGTCTTCCTGGGTCGCCGCAGTTCGCTGAGGTCGCGGAGCTGCGGTGCTCTTCTGGCGAGGCGGTTGTGATGTCTCCACCACCTGGCGTGAGGTCTCCACCTCGACCTGGTTCTGATTGCCCCCTCTAGACCTTCCCGCAGCTGCGGAGGTCTGTCCCTTGACGGCTGGAGTGTTGGCCATTTTTGGGTTCCGGAGGGGGTAACTCGCTGAAGGGCGTCGAAGTGGTGGGAGGTCGCCGGGGTGATGGAGGTCGCCTGAATGGTTATTGTCTAGCTTAGGTGGAGCTGTGTAGGTTTTCATCTAGCCTCGCGTGTGACGAATTGTCCGAAATTCGGTTTATTCGTGTGCACGCGTGCGTTTGAAAACTTGTTCCGGGTAGATTTTGGGAAATCCGATAATTCGGGTTTCTGTCCGGAGATCTGGGTCCTTCGTTCAGGGGATGAAGATGTGTGTGTATCTTCAAGTGTTCTTGAGTTTTGTCAAGAACACCTTCAAATCTTCAAATCTTCAACAAACCCTAATTTTTGTTCTTGGGTATTTCTCATAAACGGAGGTTCGAACCCCTTCTTCTAGCGCCAAATTGTTGATAGAATTTATTAACAACGTTTGTTTATGTGGCTTTATATCATGTTAATCCTATCAAACAATAATCCAAGAATTTATGTTCTTGGATGTAAAATATGAGGAGGGAGAGTGGAGAGTTTAGAGAGAGAAATATTGCAAGAGTAGTAGTATTGATTTTCAGAATTGTGAGAATTGTGTGAATAGTACAAGAGAGGTCTTATTTATAGGCGTGCGAGTGTGAGACGGCACCTTACGAGCCTATGTGGCTTCCGGTGTTGACGAGGGTTCCTTACCCTCGTCTTGGTCTCTCACACTGCTTCCTTTATCATGCCTCATCCTACTACTATGCCTTAGACTAGATGGGCCTCATTAAAAACCTCGCCGTAAACCACCCTTGTGGATAAACCGGACGGAGGGAAAAAGAGCACACCATCGGAGTTCTATTCGACTGATAGGCGAGCTCGTCGGCGAGCTTCGGAGATGAGCCTAGGCGGTTTGGGCGAGCTCCAGGGCGAGCTCTGGTGCCTTGTGCGGCCCACGGAAGTTATGCGATGATGGAGCTCGGCGAGACCTTCCCAGGGATAAAAGGCGAGCTCTGGGCGAGCTCCGCTTGTAGGTTACCTCCATGTGGGCGAGCTCCGCATCTTCCAGGATCCTGGTGGGTCCTGGCGACCTGCTAAGCCTTGCGTAATTGCCCCACGTCGATAGTGTTAGTTCGCCATATCAACATGCCGATTTGGACTTCCACAATCAATTGTGACGGACAACGGAAGACAGTTCGACGGGTAAAAGTTGAGGGAGTTTTGTAGTTCGTGGAACATAAAGAAGCATTACTCAACTCCATACCATCCACAGTCAAATGGCCAGGTAGAGGTAGTAAATAAAATCTTGAAACATGTAATGAAGATTCGTTGAGAAGACAAGAAAGGAAGTTGGGCGGACGAACTCCCGGAGGTTCTATGGTCGTACAGAACTTCGTACCGCGCAAGTACCGGAGAAACACCATATGCCTTGGCCTTCAGAACGGAAGCAGTAGTACCGGTGGAAGTTCAGAATAAAACTTGGAAGGTGGTAGGATATGATGAGGAGAAAAATGACGAAGCTCTAGCTGTGGAGAAAGACTTGCTTGAAGAAACAAGAGCTTCTTCAGAAATGAAGAATGCCACCTACAAACGAAGGGCGGAAAAGTACTACAATTCCCAAGTTCGAGACCGAAAGTTCAAAGTGGGGGATTTGGTGCTAAGGAAGAAGCTAGCAACTCCACCAGGTGTTTTCAGACCAAATTGGGAAGGACCATTCCGAGTCACCGCAGCTTAGGCAAATGAGACGTATGACCTCGAAGACGCAGAAGGAAATGCCTCGTCATATACATGGAGTGCCGCACAACTAAAGAAATTCTATAAGTAGCAGCGGAAGGGTTGGAGTATGAAAAGGAACCCGTCACGGAATGAATGCTCAGAAGAGAGCTTATATACCCTTAAGAGAAGAAGCTGCTACATTTTCTTGAGGAGTCTGTCCAAGACCATGTGTGTGTTACCAAATCAAACTTCCGAAGCCGAGATGATAGATTCATTGCATAAACGTGTGCCTACACCAGTTCAAAGGTTTGGAAGAAAGCAGAGTATACCAAGCTGTTGGCAGTAGAGGAAGGTGAACTACTACTTGTAATAGATTAGTCGAAGGTTCGCATCAGGAGTGTTGACGGCAACCTATGTAATTTACGTTACTATATGAAGTTAGAAATTTCCAGAAAATGTCAACTATTCGAAGATTCGTAATACATAAGGACCAAGGTCCCAAACGTTATAATCTAAAAGCTCAAAGGTAAAGGCCAGAGTGCCCAAGGTTAGCGAAGGTGTCCTTCTTAAAGGATCACTAAGCACCTACTGCCCTAAGTTAGAAAATTTCACAAAAAAGACGGTTAAAACGTCTAAGGCAAGGTTCATGAAACCCAATCGCACAAAGTGAATGAAACAAAGTACAACTCACTAACCTAAGTGTTCTAAGACGAGCGATTTGCGGCCCTAAGTGGCGTAAGATGAAGAATATGTACTAACCAAACAAGGGTACAATTCGTAGTCCAAAGCGATATAAAACGAATGATTCGCTTCTCAAAAGTAGAATAAGACGAACAAATAAGTACCAAAAATATAAAAACGAGCTAATTAAAGATATAATGTGTGTGAAATTTAAATGAACGAATTGAAACAAAAGATCATATTTCGTTCAAAAATACTTGAGAAACTTTCAAGTAAAAAGATACTTGAAAAATTCTCAAGTATAAGAAGTGGTGCTAGTCACAAAGGTTGGCTAGCTGACCATCTTTGAAGTACAAAATAAGCTCCTTCTGGGCGAGCTATACACAGCCCGGTGAGCTACTATGACTTGACAAAAAAGCAAAAAAGCTATACTAAGAAAGCAAAGAAGCTCGCCCGAGTTAGGGCGAGCTACTAAACCAGCGTCAGATCCGGATTCGATAAGGATCGGGTTCATTTGTGGAATAGGTCCACTATCGGTCATAGGTCATTTCTCGGGGTTACGGTTTGAGAGAGCTCGGCTTGAGGATTGGGTCAACATGATGATAGGAAGAAATACGGAGTCCAAAGTATTCTAAGTCCTTAAAAATCTCAGTTGTCGGAGTTGCAGGGTGAAGAAGATCGGAAAAATTAAAAGGTCACCGGAAACGTTCAAAGTTTCCAGAGACTCGAAGAAATTGAAAGGGAACGAAAGGAATCTGCAATAAAATGAAAAAAGAAGAAGAAGAAATCAATGGTCTACCTTGAAAAGCTCTTAAAAATCCGTCAGATGCAAGGGGAGACAATCGCCGGAAAAAGCTCAAGAAATCGGGAGTGTGAAAAGTGGAAAATGAACTTGATTTCTCCTATTTATAGACGAAGGGGCGAGATACAATTTTTGGAAAGCCTAGGGACCCATTTGCAAAGATTTAAAGTTTCCCCATGATGGGCACGGGAACTGAGGCCTAAAAAGGCGTGCACAATGCCTTGATTCTCACCACGTCGGCCCACTAACCGCCACACTGAAGCTCGCAGGGAAGCTCGGCATTTAACCAAGGATTAGTTTGCCAAAACTCGAACCCTCGTCCATAAAGACAAATCAGCTCGCCCACACATTAGAAGTATCATGATGTGAGCGAGCTGGGGGGCAAATGTTGATAGGCGAACTACTCCAGGATAACTAAGAGATTAACTAAACAAAGTTAAGAAGGTCACCAACTTGCTGGGAAGATGTGTCATCGACGCTGACTAAAGTCAACATTGAAGAAGGTCGCCAAGAAGAGAAAGAAGCTCGCCCAGCTACCTGATGATCCAAACCCAACGACTAAATATACCTAAGGGAGAGAAGCTCGCAGACGAGCTTCCCCTCTTGAAGGAAAGCTCGCCCGTATTCAAAGAGGTCAAGCATGACTCCACCTCTACATTGCTCCAGAATGACACAAGTCTATGAAGCTCGCCTGGAAGCTCGCCTAGGACTAGAAAATGGACATCAAGTCTATAAGTAGTGTATAAACATGTAGTAGGACGAAGCTTTGTAAAGGGAGTGTTGTGATGGGCAAGGACAAGTGTCAAGGACACTTGTCAACACCTAAAGCCAAATAGGCTCACAAAGTGCCACCTCACACATGCAAACCCATAAATATGTCCCTCTTGTATCTTTCTCTCTCTAAGCTTCATAATACAACATACACTTTCTCTCACTAGCTCTCTACTTTCTCTCTCTATATTCAACCCTCAAGAACACAATTATAATCTTGATTATTGTTTGATAGATTCCTAAGATAAACAACCATTAATCATCCAATTAGCTAAATCTATAAACACACTGTCTTAATTGGGAGAAGATTTCTTGCTTAAAGGACCGCAGTGGTATTGGATCTCAGGAAATGTACTACTTTAATCTGGCCATGGTTGCAAAGCAAAATTGGATGCTCTTACACAATGAAGATTATATGGCTGCTAAAATTCTCAAAGTAAGTTATTTTTCTAGAGGCAATATTGATTCCGACAATAGTGGAGTATTAACCGACCTTTTTATAGCGAAATATCATAAAAGTTCGGATTATTGAAGGTACAACCTGACAAGTGGGTGATGGGTCAACAATTGATTATTTTAAGAACCGTTGGATTGGCATCGGGGAAAGATGGATGCCACAAGTTGTTCGAAATAGGGATGACGTGCTCACCAGGGTCACCAATTTTATTGATTGGGAGACTTTATCCTGGAAGCACGAAGCAATTTTGAGCTTCCTTCATGGGAGACAATGCACAAGCTATTCTGAAAATTCCTTTAAGTGCAAGAAGACTAATTGATTGCAAAATCTGGAACCACACAAAACGTGGCATTTTTATGGTTAGATCGACTTATCACCTTGCAGTTAAAAAATTCTCTACATGTGGTCATGCCTTACCCTCAAGCAGCTCAAAATTCATCATGGAAGAAGCTTTGGAAGTGCAAGAGTCCACAAAAAATTGGACACTTCTTGTGGCGTGTCTGTCATGACTCCTTGCCAGCGTACTCTGCTATACAACAAAGAGGGATTTCAATTAACCTATTATGTCACTCTTGTGAAAATGAAATAGAGGCAGTATCTCATGTTCTACTCCAGTGCCCGATAGCTATTCATACTTGGGGATGCAGTCCACTGAAATTTAAGTCACAAATTTGAGGATACTCCTTTAAAAATCTCACTGGGGAGCTGTTGGAAAACCTCACACTCAAAGGTTTTACTATTTTTGCATTCATTGCTTGGATTTGTGGAAAGTCTGAAACCTCTTTTGCTTTGAGCAAACATCACAGGATCCAAACATCTATCGTATCTCGAGTACTGAGTCAAGCAGAGGAGTTTGAAAGGTCAACAAAATATGTGCGACGCTAAAGATCTTCATACTCTGATGTCTTTCAATGGTCACCCCTACTAGTAGGAGTTCTGAAACTTAACTCTGATGCCGCTGTGTTCCTGGATGGCTTTGTGGGTTTTGGCTTTGTGGTTAGGGATGGGACAGGAAGGTTATTCTGGAAGGGGCAAAACGTTGTATGACAACAGCGAAAAATAGCACTCTTATCAAAGCTCTCATTTTCCACTTTGGTCTCACTTCTGGGATTGTTGGTGGCCTTCGAATCTCAATTATTGAAGCAGATTCAAGTAACTTGATTTATGCTCTTTGGGGGAAATTCATAGGTGATCTCTATTCTATAATGGTTGTTGATGACATCTTGGATCTTAAGACTGAAGAGAGTCCTTGCTTAGCCTCTTTTGTTCGACGTTCAGCAAATCGTCTAGCGCATACATTGACCCATTATAACGATAGAGTTGGATTTGAGCAAATTTGGAAAAATGATGTATCTGTATATTATTCTAATTTCGTCTTTGATGATGTAAGGCGTGAGCTTATTAATTCTTAAGTAATGCAAATTATTTCTTTCCTGTAAAAAAAAAAAAAGAGAGAGCAAATGCATGTTACTTGTTCTAAAAATAATAAGTATTTGTAAATATTGTAACTATAAAGATAAATATGAATTTTTAATTTAGGGCCTGTTAGGATATTCCAGTTAGATGTTTTGATGATATGATAAACCAATCAGCTTGTAATAGGACCAGCTGAACCTGTTAGTCAGCTGATGAGTAGTTAGGATTAGATAGGTTCTAGTAAGGGGGAATCAACCTTGCTGCCTAGAAGATCTGAAGCTTTCATAGAGAAGAAGACCAGCTGAGGCCTTGAGGACTTAGCCATTTCTAGAAGACAGAAGATCAGAGTAGCTGACACTGGAGTATCAAGAAGAGAACATCAGAAGAAACAGATCAGCTGATATCAGAAGATCAGCTGAGCACGTCGCAGACAAGACAAGGAGCAAGGATCAAGAAACTCCAGACGAGGTCCAGAAAATCAGCTGAGGTGCACATCAGCATACCTGCACATCAACTGAGGTCCAAGTACCAGTAGACCGTACACCAGCTGAGGAGACAGATCAGCTGGAGTCTTATGCCTCGCCCAAATTCTTCGGAATCATTTTAAGGGTTGTCTTGCGACACAAGAAGGAACATTCCCAGAATAGTAGATCAATCAATCAAGGGGACAAACATGATCGATTGTGGATCGCGAAGATTTATGGGAATCAAGAAGGAAGATTCAATCAATTCTCATGATTGATTGAATGCGAGATTATAGGATCTCATATTTCTAGTCTATCCCAACGGCTAGTTATTTGACCCTATAAATTAGAGTAACAGTGATGATTTCAGTAACGGATCTACACACACTTTAAGCTTGCCGAAACTCAGTCAAAATCATTACCCGCACTCAACACCCTATATTCAAACTTATCTTTTGTAAGTTTTGTAGAAGTTGTTTGACTGATTGTAAGAGAGTAGTACTCTCGAAGTTTGTGAGTGAGTGAGTAAGTAAAGTTAGTGGAGAGTCCCACAATTCCTGTTGGATTGTGGAGAGTGGAGTAGGACCTTTTATCCGAACCACTATAAATTCTTTGTGTCTCGCATCTTTATTTCCTGCTCTTTATTTGTGCACATAACCTAAAATTGATTTTCACTAAATCGTTTCCGCACAAATTTCCACAGCTCACAATTCCAAAATTCTGACTATCTCAAGTAGTCTGCTGTTTTTGAAATAAGCCAAAAATTTGAAAAAGATTTTGAATCCCTTCAAGTCTATTCAAACCCCCCCCCCCTCTCTAGACTTGACTCAGGGTATTCTTACTCTAAAACCTGCCTTTGGGACCAACAGGGTCAATTACATGGAGTTGATTTTTATAAAGGAAAAACTCAAATAGGTGATAAAATTTTTAACAATTACATAGTCGTGCAAAAAAATTCAAAAGTTTATTTTATTTACAAAATTGTCATCTTGACACAAAATGACAACACATGTGAACTAAAAAGCAAAATATTGATAACTTACCATATAACTTTTTTTTTTTTGGCAACCATACTTTCCTGTGATATTTTCGGCGATCATATTTTCCAGAGATCAATTTTTCCGGCAGTATTTCTGACAACCATATAACTAATTTTTTTCCAGCAACCATATAACTAATTCATATCATACCTCACTATATGTATAGTTAATTTTATGATCTTTTCATTTTTAATCTTATATTTTCAATCCTTATGAAATGATAAAGTCTCCTTTTAACTTTATTTATAATATAAAATTAATATTATTATAAAATAGTATAATTTTAATACATTTTACATTATGAAATATTATAATTTTAATAAATGCATGTAATGAATATAAGTGAATATATATGATAGGTATCAGCAAATTCATGAATCAGTTATTAAATGTAAAGATATAAATTTTATTAAACCTTATTTATAGGAGAGTGTGTTTTACGTAACATTCAATAAACTATATATGAAACATCTTAATATATTCTAATGATATGATCATATAACAACACTAGCAGTGAGATATTTGCTTAGAAAAAAAATACTTCGAGAAATGATGTTCATAATATTCAAAGGTAGAGAAAAGTTAAAGAATAATGTTTGAATATATTTGATATGCAATAAAATAAATTTTTTAATTATTATATTGCATATCAAATATAGTTAATGGCAGGCCGGTCTTATCTTATGGGTAGCAAGGACAATTATATTAATATAATAATTATTTTAAAATTTTAGACAAAATATTAATTGTTAATTATCCTAATTGAATGCATGGTCTCCCTCGTCTCTATCGATCATTGACCCATTTGTTCAGTCACATGGAATGTATAAATGTTGGGAGTTCATTGGATAATTTGAGCTATCAAAATTGGATAAGATGTAAGGGAGATGAACGCGATATGTGAGTTTCATTCTTTTATATTATTATTGAGCTAAGTATTTTATTCACCAGGTGCACTGTACAATATAAATATATTTTTAAAAAATTATATTATTTATTATTAAAAAAATTTATTATTAAAAATATATTTTTAATAATGTGTGATTTTTTAAAAGTAATTTGAGTTGCACGGTATACATTGTGCATATAAGACTAAAATATTATTATTACTCGTTAGTTTATTGTGTATCACTTTTTAAATTTAAGAAGATTTGTTTAATTAAAAAGGACACTAAATCCATTTCTATCAAATTAATGTTATGTTTACTTATTAGAGATGCATGATCATTGGATGGAGATCCTCTCCTACATAGGATCCTCCTTACAGGGAGATCCGGCACTGTCCAAATTCTTGTTTGGGGAGTGAGTCATCCCACTTTGGTCCAAATCCAATGAAATAATCAATGCTAATTTACTTGATTCAATCATATCTTATGCCAAACATTTTAGAAATATAAACAATTAATTGATGCTTACATAGGTGAATAACATGTTGACAGCAATATTGCTGGAGATTAGGTTTCACATC
The DNA here is from genome assembly GCA_026898435.1 of Prunella vulgaris. Classification (NCBI taxonomy): domain Eukaryota; kingdom Viridiplantae; phylum Streptophyta; class Magnoliopsida; order Lamiales; family Lamiaceae; genus Prunella; species Prunella vulgaris. The sequence goes on along the minus strand of JAPKLY010002384.1, from coordinate 2,346 downwards.
GTATCAACAGAGACAGAAAAGATAAAGTGGGGAAATAAAAAGTGGTAAAGAAGAGTGAGAATAATAAAGAGAGATAACTACCCATGTATGGTTGGTGAATTAAGTAAAATATGTACAAATTAAATTGATATAATTTAGAGCAAAGATTGGCACAAGGTTTTTCATAATAGAATTGTTATAATATATGTAAATATATTATTATATTTTATGGATATAATATTAGATATATCCAGTGGGCTTTAAGCCCACAAGAATTAGGGTTAGGTATCCTTATATATTGTATCTTCCCTTTGTATTCTCTACATTCTACACATTCATTGTAACGGCAGTTCTTAATAGTATAATCTCCTGGCTTGGTCGCCCCCAGACGTAGTCACTTTGTGACGAACTGGGTCATCAATATTGTCCATTTACTTTTATGCTTTACGCTTTCCTCTCAATATTACAACTCGTTATCAGCACGAGTCTCTACGAGCAATAAGGATTTACGAGAGGATTGCTCCAGCTGTTTTCGGATCAAATCATTCGGGATTAATTTTATAGATTGCTGAAACAGTAAGTTTCGTGATTTAATATTAATCTGAAAAATCATGAATTCCATGAATTAGCTATCCTGCATAGCCTAATATGTTTTGATTCAGATTATGTAATTATCTGATTATATGATTTTTGCATTCACTGCAATATTACCGATTATATATGCCTTCTGATATAAGAAGTAGGTATCCTGCGTATTCAATCTGATATATCCATATTTTGATTCTGGCTATGTGATTTTCCATGCCCAATATGATTTATATATCCATGCTTGTACTTCTATGCTTTGTTCGGAACATCATATGAAATCTGACAATCATGAACATGTACAATTCAAAATGTTGCAATTCTTTTGCTGCGGACTCAGATATCAATATCTGATTATATGCTATGTTTATCAAATTCATATGCACTTTTTGCTGTTCTTATATGCATATATGACTATGCGCATAACAAAACCCAGAAACAAAATTCGATCTCCCGATCGACTATTCTGCTTCTTCAATCTGTTTTCAAAAACCCAATCGAATTTTTTTTGAAAACACCCCTCTGTTCTGGGAATCAAACTTCGAAAATTTCCTTTTCGGATTTCTTTAAAAACAAATCAGTTTTCAAAATCATCTTTTTTTTTCGAAAACAAATCAAAACCTGTTTTCAATTTTTGAAAACCCAGTACACAATTTTGAAAAATCGAATCGATTTTGTCGATTCCAGATAACTATTTCGAATTTTTCTTTCAGAAAATCAAAATTAGGTTTTTCAGAAACCCCTTTCTTTGGTTTTTCATCATCAAAACCTGTAATTGGAAATTCCTTTTCCGAACCCAAAACCCAAAATCCGATCAAAATGGAAAAACCCCCAAAACAGCCCGATTGGAATCGGAAACCTACCGTCTCTCCGCCGCGACGCAAACCTGGCCACAGATTCAGCCCCTGAAGTGGCTGATCGAACGGCCGCGATGGCAACATGCCTCCGCCCTACGCGCGAAGACGCGACGGCTGGAGTGGCGGCAGCCGCGCGCCCCGTCGATGTACGACGACAACAGCGTGACGGCGCCTCCGCCGCTGTGCGTGACGGCACCTCCGCCTCTGAGACGACGGCGACAGCGACGCGGTGGCCATCCTCTGTGGCGGCTGCTGCGACGGTGACAAGTTCACCGGCCTGAGTGGCGTGCCGCTCCCACATTCAAGTCGTCGGATTTTTCGCGCACGACCCCGGAGAAATCGGCGTTTGTTACGCCTTAATACACTTGTATATTCTTCTCTGATTGAAAGAGTCGTGTGTGTGCGCTCAAATTATGAAAACCCTACTGAATGTTTATGGGGTTGGGCCTCTTTACATGAGTTAGGCCATTTTTTAATTGTTTTGGGTCATTCCTTTAATAAGTTTGGGGTCTTATTTTTTATTGATTGGGCCCAGATTATTTTTGGACCAACTTATGGCCATTTTCGGCCATTACCCCTAAAAAAAAAAAAAAAAAAAACTTATTAATTAATATTAATATTAATTAAATAATTCCTTAGGCCAATTTTTTTTAATTAACTGATTGGGCATTTTATTTTAGTTGATCCTAATTAATTTGGATCCTAACAATTATTTTTGGGCCTGTTGTCCCATTAATAAAAAATTCATAATGGTATTATGAAAGCCCAAATCATCAATTTTTTTTCTAAGACCTTATCCAATAATTATTTTTGGGTTAAAGTCCCATTAATAAATGTCTCACAAGTCATACACCCAATCCTTTATCAAATACACCCATTTTTAATAAATTGTCATTGCATTTTATCTTAAGCCCTATTCCTTTTG